>JAULBM010031449.1:0-11051 GCA_032357055.1 Geukensia granosissima
TGTTTACAACACTAACTTCTACTTGTTCACTGTTCACACTAACCTAACTTCCACTTGTTTACTGTTCACACTGCCTAACTTTGACTTGTTCAATGTTCACACTACCTAACTTCGACTTTATCACTGTTCACACTACCTAACTTTGACTTGTTCACTGTTCATACTACCTAACTTAGACTTGTTCACTGTTCACACTACCTTACTTTGACTTGTTCAATGTTCACACTACCTAACTTCCACTTGTTCACACTACCTAACTTCCACTTGTTCACTGTTCACACTACCTAACTTCCACTTGTTCACTGTTCACACTACCTAATTTAGACTTGTTCACTGTTCACACTACCTAACTCTGACCTGATCACTGTTCAAACTACCTCACTTCTACTAATTAGACTTCATTTTTAAGTACATGTTTTGTGTGATATCAATAATCAGTTAAGAACATAAATTGCTGTATTACACTTAAAAATCTTACAAGTATAATCTTAGTTTCATCTAATTCAGACTGTATTTTAGTCATAGCATCAGCTTGTTTTGGGTCCTGGTATTTGGCTAAGTATTCATCTAATTCTTTAAATTGTATATCTCTGCAATTAAGTTGATAAACATAAGTTATACATAAATTAACCAACAGTTTTTTATTACACAGTCCCTGTTTATTATATGACACAGCCTCAGCCTGAGAATAAACCAAATCATTTCTTATTAAACCCATTATTTTTCATTTTCTCTTTTAAAAAAATCTACAAGATAAAACAGTCAGGAGGTCAAAATAAAAATAAGTTTGGATTCTATGAAGTGGAATAAATAAAATTATGCAGCCGACATCTTTAAAAACATTTTTTAAGTCCTTCATGTGCAACTTAGTCAAATAAAGGAAGCAATTACTTTATTTGTAAAGACATCAACTTATGTTAAGAAGCGATATTTTCCTTTATTTATGTTACTAATCTTTAGGTATATTAAACTGAGGAACTTCACAAGCCAGCATGCTACAACTGCACCACATCATCATGGGAAAGTTGTGACATAAACATTTTGGTAAGTGAAGAAACAGTATTTTGCTGGACACAGTGAAGTGCCAGACACAGTAATATAACTGAATCAGTGATAGTTTAACCTCCTCTGTCCCCAAACACTAGTTAATTTTGTTGAATTTTGCATAGAGAAAAAGTTGCTTTTTAAATCATCAAAATCATATGAAAAAAAAAATTATACATATTTATTGGTGTGATGTATATATAGACCTTACTAACCCAGGATTTGTTGTGGACTACTGAGACTTTGGCGATTTATTCGTGAGAAGTAACTTAACCTAACTTATCCAGGATTGGCTGTGAAAACTGAGACCTGGGTGATTTATTAGTGAGATGCATACACTTACCCAATATTAACTGTGGACCACTGAGACTGATTTTTGGTGAGATGTAACTAAACCTCACTTACCCAGGATTGGTTGTGGACCACTGAGACTTTGGTGATTTATTGGTGAGATGTATACAAGTAAACCACACTTACCCAGGTTTGGCTGTGGACCACTGAGACTTTGATGATTTATTGGTGAGATGTATACAAGTAAACCACACTTATCCATGATTGGCTGTGGACCACTGAGACTTTGGTGATTTATTGGAGAGATTTATACAACTAAACCACACTTACCCAGGATTGGCTGTGGACCACTGAGACTTTGGTGATTTATTGGTGAAATCATCTAATACCTGTTAAACAAACAACTTATACTGTTATTCATTCCATGATATAAATAACATAAAGAAAATGTGTCCATCGGACATGCATGCCAGCTCCAGCGAATAGTAAGTGGACATATGACAAACCTGAAAAGGGGAGACAATGTACAATACACCATAATAATGCTTCAGACCAAATATAAAATTAATCCACCATTTACAAGCTGAGAAATCCTTGACAAAAATTTTACATTACAAAAATTCAATAAATGTCTCATCAAACAGGAAGTATAGGTACAACGTATTCAAAAAAGAACACACTATACAACTCACCCTGATAATGCTTCAGACCAAATATCAAACAACTGAACATACACAAGCCAAGAGATCTTTGAAAAAATTTTTACAGACAAATGGAGGAGGGTAAAAATTAATGACCAAGTAGCCTAAAGGCAGAAGGATAAGAATGTATGATTTTCATGATTTCCTTGTCAACTCAAATAATAAAAAGTATCACACTATAAGCATTTCGTGCCTCACAACATTTTGTAAACTTTTTACCTTCAATGTATTAGGGCCTGTTCACACTACAAAAGAAAATCCTGATTAACCCAGGTATATGTGGATTAAGTCACATTCCATTCATATTAGGTTAAATTTTATCTGAATAAATTTAATCCACATTTAGTTAATCCATATTAAACAGAAAATTGAAAGCCACATATGGATTTAATCTGACGCCATAATTAGTAACGGTATTTATGGTCATTTGATTTCTATGTTTTAAATTTAATCCAGATTAAATTAAGCCATAACCACAATGCTAGTGTGAAAGCATCAGGTTACCTGGTTTAAGTTGATCCGGATTAAGTTAATCGTGATGAACATGACTGTTTACTTCTTATTACAAACACACTTCTAATTGTGAAATTACTGTGAAACCTATTGAAACTTTATCAAGTGTAGTCAAGAATTCTGTGCCATTTAACTAAAAGACAGAGTATAAAGTTTTGTGTAAATATTCAGTCACGTAGTATGTGCAATTTTCAAATGTGTCATAGATTATATGATAACTAACCTTATTATTAATGTATATGCTACTGTGTTCAGATAACTTACTTTATTTATTAATGTATGTGCTACCCTGTTAGGATATTCATGGTCACCTATTACAATTCCAGCTAACGAGTCAGAGCGAACATACACATGGCATATATATTCTACAAAGAAAAACCAAACTTTTGATGAGACTGTTGCAACAAATATGATTACAATGTAAACAAACAATAAGCATCTTCGGTATTATTTATATTATGGACTTAGAATTGTACTTTTTATGCAGAAATCATTGCGATGTTTTTATTAATAAAATAATAAGACAGGATTGTAGTCCTACTAATTACAACTTGCATTCAAATTTTTCTAGTTATGTTGTGTTACATCTTTGGAAAATCCACAAAAATAAAAGTCACATTTTCATCTCCATTCGAAGATTCCCAAAAATAAATGCATGTAATAATTTCTGAATTTACAGTATTTAAATTTCTTAAAATAAGGGCAGTTACTCATGCATATTTCTAACTCATAAAAACCTGATTTATTTGTAAAGTGAAAATGTGGTGATTTTGTCATTGCCTTTATCAGTCTCCCATGCCTTCCTGTCCTCTTAACAGTTTATCTAGTTTGTAGACTTGATATAAGTCACATCATCTTATTGGGTGTGTTTTAATTGATGTCCTAGTTGAAACTGGTTTGTTTTTTGATTACTTCTTTTTAACTAGTTGTCAGAAACAGCAAGTAGGATTTCAAAGTCAGTACATCTTGTAATTTCTTAATTTATTTGATTCTGTTACTGTATTCTGTACCAACCAGGAATAAAGCCAATTCAATGATCTGATTTTATATAACTATAGTCAAATAAAGTCACTTTTCTATAGTGATAAATTGACAGCATGGACCCAGGTCTATCATAAAGCTGGACAATACATGTACTTGTATGTTATATTAATTGTTATTTGGTTAATGGTGGATGGTTGTTTCCTTGAAAAATCATTAAACATCTCCTTTTAACCAACTGGAAAGTTTCCATTCAATGTGTCAAAAGAACCAATTACTCTAATTCAGTCAGGGGGCCTGGGTGGCCGAGTGGTCTAGGTAGTTGATTTAAACTTACCTGTACAGATCACTGTAGTCTATCACCTATACAGCGCGAGTTCATGCCTGACTCTGTACCATACAAAACAGGTTGAGTTAAACTCGCATCACATGTGAGAAGGTTTGTCAGTCACCTGCCCAAGGTTGGTGGTTCTCTCCGGGTACTCCGGCTTCCTCCACCAGTAAAACTGACGCCGCGATATGACTGGAATACTGTTGAAGGTGGCATTAAACCCTATACAAACAAAACAAGTTCTTGGCTTGGGACAGGCACATACAGTATGCGATAAGGATAAACAAGGACAGTGGTGTGAGAGAACAACATTAAAAAACCTTAAAACTAACACTTTTACACACCAATGAAAGCACATAAATATCACTCTTTTTTTGGATAAAACAATTCTTTTCAAATAAAATTATTTTTCTATTTGAATATTCAAATACAAGTCCTAGGTATGCTTAGGCCAAAAATAAAATATTGTTTACTTCCCCAATCCCAACCGAATCTCAATAAACATGGAGACTCAAATGATTTTTTTGTCCAAACCAAAATCACAAATAATTTTTTTAGTTTTCAGGATAGAAATGAATCTAAATTTATGAGAAAAACAAATTGAAAAAAAAAGTTTTTTCCTTACCTACCCACCCACACCTGGCTTGGTAGTGTTTGGTTATGGGAAACAAACAATATATTAATTATGGCCTTATCCTGACTTTGCTATTTCCAAATTACTATTGACCGAATACCATCTGTGTTGGAAAACTTGAAAATTTCAGGTATTTTTGGAAATATTTTGTCAGTGTCTCCTCTTTAAATTAAAATGTGTAAAAGCCCTCCTTTACCTATCAGATAGTCAGATAATTGTATGTTGTGTTATGTAATATATTTTTTACAGACCAGAGCAGTGATGCTGTGGGAGAGACTAAGTATAAAGCTCCTAGACAGAAACTATGCCCAGATCCAGGAAGAAATCAAAGAGAGACAGATGTTGTACATGCAGAATAGACAGATGTATATGGATGAGTTACTTCATCATCACCAGATCGACATGGCTAAAACTCCAGTCAGGAGAAACTCGAAAACCTACGAGGAAGTAGATAGAAGATTTATACATGCGTATAGCAAGGTAATGCAGTGACAGTCACACATAATTCCTGATTTTCATAACCTGTGATGATTCTGTAATTTGTATGTATTTGTAAGAGTTATCTCCCATATGGGACGGTGTCTCAATATAGTTGTAATGTGAGAAAACCATAAATATTCATATTTTTGGCAAAATCCTCATTATTTACACAGAGAAAAATATCGGTCTAATGCTCATTGATAAAATAAACAAAAAGATTGATTTTTGCCGTAAGTTTGTAGCAGAAATTAAATAAAAAAAAAATTAAACCCTAAATTTCACCATTAAAACTTTATCAATATTCCGTCCCATATGGGAGACAACTCTTAAAAATGCAGATATATGAAAAGACCCAATTAACACTTTAAAAACCCCTTCATAGCGCTTACTTCTTGAGTGTACAAATTTGATGCTTTTTGGAATCATGATGTTTTGATTTACATAAACATATATAAGAAAATAAATGATAGAGATTAAATTTTACAATCTTCAGTCCATTTTACGAACTTCAGAAAACAACGTATTTTTAAATTTCTGATTTTTCGGCTTCTCTTGACAAATGCTTGATGAAGGAAGAAATCCATGGAGGAAGAGGGAGGGTATGTGGGTAGAAAGTTGTTAACAATGATGCCTACACAACAAATAAATGCTTTCAGGTGGACAGTGAGAAAGAATGTTTCTATCTGTTGATAATAATAACACAATCTTTATTCAAATTTAGTAATCTCAGACTGACTTTTACTAACAAGGCCTTTGAATGGTTTTCACTCTCTTTTGTACATTGTAATCAAAAAATTAACATGAGAAACCATTATTTGTTCTAATTGTTACCTGTATGCACTTCATGACATTCACTTTGTTTTTTTAAATAAGTGATTATTAGTATGTTTGCACTGATTATCAGTGCCACATGCAATTTGATTGACAATGTGACCATTTGGTGGGGGGTTTTAGAAATATTTGTACTTCAAACATCTAAATAGTCCATTGAAGAATTAGAGAAGCAAAATATGATAATCTTATTTTTACAATCTTGAACAAACTTTTAAACATTGGTATTTTTAAAAATGTTTTTGCAAAAAATGCTGTAACTTTTGATATAAATGTGGCATTTTTAATATTAAAAAAGTGTGACAGAACACATGACATATGTAATTTAAAAAACACACATGTACATTTCAAAGTATATGTTTGATACACATGTAAAGATATATCATTAAAAAATCTCACATTATCCTTTTGAGTTAAGGACTACCCACCCCCCAAAAATGTCAAATTATCATAGGTATTTCAGAATTATTAAAATATTGCATTAACATTGGTAATTTAGGATTCACTCAATAAATGTCATATTTGATTATTGTTTTTAGAGTTGTTTTTTAGCACTCCTAACAGAGGTTTAACTCATTATTTTGCAGTAAACCTTGCTTTGGAAATATTTGTTTATATCTACTGTATACAATAATTTTGACTAATTAATTTAATTGGGTTTTCCATATAAAAATAAAATATAACTGCTTTTTCACAGGAATTTTGAATAGTTTTACCTTCAAACAATGCGTTATCTTCCCTTAAGGGATTTTTACTGTGCATTCTATATATTAAATTATCTGAAACAAACATGCACAACAGAATGTAAAAGTCACCAAATATGCACATAATTGACATTCCAAAATATGTAATTTTAATATTTTTTGTTTTTCAAAAGGTTTATCACTTTTTTGAATGATTTTAAGTAGAACTGTCCTTTTTACAGGAAGTGACCCAAATTGCATTGACCAACATTTGCACTTTTCTTAAAAAATTAAAATTAAATATATAACTCGTTGTATAAAGTTATTTGATAGTTACCTCACTATAAAAAAAATCAAAACTTATTCTTTTTTTGCCATATTAAATCAATTAATGCTTTCATGTCCTAAAACCAAGCTCCACAATATAGATTACTAATAATTTTTTCTGGTTATTCTGTTCCAGTTCTTAAAATCTTTCACAACCAATTTGAAATATATCCTTGTTTAATTTAAGATAGCAAACATATGTAAAATCAATGTATATTTTCTGCTTCAGTTTCATAAAGTGATTATGACTGACAGGAGTTTCCACCCTAATAGAGGTTCACCTAGTGTAAGTCCCTGTTTTGATGAAATGGAGTGGATTTTTTAATTTTTTTTATATTTGTAATGGTTTAGAAGTGGTTGTGTGGGTTCAGAGCACTGAAGCTTGAATTTCTGGTACAGGTTTTGTTCATATTATACTGTATAATTTGAATTTTTTTTTACTGATCACACAATCTGAACATGACCTTAGTCATTTCTGTCATATAATCTGGTAAAGTGACCACTGACGTAAGTGGTAGCCATTCCGTCTTCATATAAGGGCAGTCATGTTGGATGTCCAAAATTAGTTTATAACACAGAAATAACATTTGTGACCTAAAACTTGAAGAAGCTTCCCTTTTATTTTATTTATGCCAAAACTGAAACATATGTGATATCCAGAAATATTGCTGTCCTCTTGTTGTTATGATGACATCAGATGCTGTTTAGTGACGTATCAGGTATCAGTTTCCTGAATTTTTCTAGAATACAAGTATATTTTAATTGATTTTATCCAAATTTTTTTTTCAATGGTATTTGTGGGGGCCTGGGTGACTGAGTGGTCTATGTATTTAATTTAAACTTACCTGCACAGATCAATGGAGCCTATCACCTGGAAGACATGCCTGAGTTTGTACCATGCAAAATCAGGTTGCGTTAACTTGCATTACATGTAACAAGGTTTGTCAGTTACCTGTCCAAGGTCAGTTGTTCTCTCTGGGTACTCCGGCTTCCTCCACCAGTAAAACCAACCACTGCGATATGACGGAAATATTGTTGAAGGTCACATTAAACCCAATCAAACAAACAAAATCAAAGGTATTTGATGCCTATAATTCCATAAAAATAGTTTTAAGTTAACATGCTTTTGGAGTAGGAACTTAATGTCATGCAAATGAAGGAAAAAGTGTGTGCAATGTCTGACTGTATCACATTTAGAGCAGATTTATGCTCATTTTCATAAACTTACCTCTGAGTAATATTTCTGAATAATGAGGGAAATGTAAGAGCATGTTCTGATTGACTGTTCACATTGTTTTAACTTGTTTCTTGAAAGTTTATCTTAAGATATTTGTTACCATGATTAAAAATAATTTGTTTTTGGAGTCATACTGATGTCACTAACATTACCCAATGGTCTAATGTGTTAAAAATTAATGAAAAAAAAATTTGGAGCTTTTTCCTTTAATCTTAATATTTCACCCAATGTAGGCATTCACAATTTTTTGCCAGCTGGTGTAATATGTAAAGATCTTATCAGGAACCATATTAGTTTGGTCTACGTTGTCGGAGATAATTATGTTAGCCAAAAACATACAAAAATAAGCCAAATTTTGAGAGTTTTGGAAAAATTGTCATTTTTGCCTTTAAATGTGACGTCATTTTAACATCAAAATCACTTAAAATCATTTTTGAATAAGTTTTGTGAAAAATAATAATTTAGCTTTATTATAACAAAACAATGGGAAAATTTAATTAATGCAAGTTTATTTTTTACATTGAATAATGGGCCAAACAAAGGATTCCATAAATGATTCTCTACCAAGACTTTTTTACTTACTGACCCTGCCAATCAATCCAAGATTGCCACTGTAATGTATCCAAGATAGCCTTTTTACTATAGCTAAAACTAAAAAAATAGCAAATGTTAAAAACCAAAAAAATGAAGCCCTTTTTTACAAAGATATGCCATTTATTTTCTAAAAAGAGAAAATTGAATATAAAATGATTATGATAAATGAGAATTTATTTATGGATCTCCAACTGTTGTTATTACAGACTGCAAATAACAGTCCAAGACATTGGTGTCATTATTAAAACAGAACTTAATGAAAAATCATAAAAGAACATATTATGATGTTCGGAATAAACACACACACACAAAATGTATTTTATTAAATTTTAAGCATTGTAAGAACATTTCCCAACACCCAAAGCTCCAGTCGGCAAAACAAAATAAGCCGAAAATTTAACTGTGCACCTCTTTCTCTATACAATAAAGCATGATGGGAACAGTTGCATAAGGTGGGGAATTACAGCTCCTGAGAGCTGGTACTATCAAATTGTATTGTGACAATAAATGAGATTACCTTATGGGTAATTATTAAATTTTTGATTAAAAATTTAAAAGAAAGAATATTGAATAAAAGAAAAAATATCGAATAAATACCAGGAAGACAAAATCCACATCTTTTCTGGATTGTGCACTGCAAAATTTCTTGTTAAGCTGCTGCCACTTAGTCTCTTAGTCTGAAAATCACATGAAAATAGGGTATTTATAGATGAATTTTACTTTTTTTCAGCTGATGACACCAGAATTTTTGAAATGGTACATTTTAATTTTGGTGTCAGTCTTTTATATATTTGTATTTTGAAAGCTATGTACACTTCGATTCAATAAGAAAAGATATTTTTGCACAATTTTTCATGATTTTATTCACATCTATAAAGTCTCAAATAAGTTTGATATTGCATGTTTAAGTATAGTCACAATAATAGCACACATCAAATCACCAAACATTTTGTTACATTTTATTCTTGATCAGTTTTACTCAGATAGTCCATCAGCCAACACGGGAAAGTCTGTGATCCGATGTCTACCCCTGGGTACCGCAATATTTTTCCAGATCTGTGTTGCCCATTATCTTAACCTTCATTTTTATCATGTTATACTTGATAAAAGGTGTCCAAAAATTGTATAACATTGGGTTTTCTGACACCACCCTATCCCAACAAAACGAGGGTGGTCATTTGAAAAACAGAATTTATTCTGTCCTACATCTCAAACTTAACAGATTTGTCAATGAAATAGGAAATACTGCTTAGTTTTATTGAAAACGATAAACTTTGCAATGACAAGTCCTGCTTAACACAAGCTGTACAACATTGATGAACACCAACTTTTATTAACAAAATATCACACATTTTATTCAATTCTTGACGGAAATAGTTAATAGTTATCTCTTGAATTCGTGCGTTGGTTTAAAATACATGTTTTTTCATCGTTTCGCACAATTTTTAATAAGTTTACTGTTATGATAAAAGTTATTTTAGCTAAAAACTGTTGAAATTTTAGCGATAAACTGAATATCGGAAATTCTAGACAAATTGCACTTCATTTCGGATATTACAATCATTTTTTTCATTATCCAAAAATCCAACCGTTATTAATTGAAAATATCGGTATATGATAAATAAGAAAGTTAAGGATAATTGGCACATGATGCATTTTGAAATTCATTTTAAACATATTAAAAAATACAGCAATGTGTAATATTCATCACTGCAGTGTTTTAGATTTGTATCTGTGCAAGAAAATGCAATCTTAATGTTTTAGCAATTTTTAGAAGACCGAAAAAGCGGCCATATTTGCAGAACTATTTGAATTATAAGTCTAAGTTTGACTTATTAAATGATTTAACACATACTTTTGAGTCGATATGTATTTAATATAAGATGGGCATCAATTTTAAAGTATTTAAGTTCTAGCGGTTATCAAATGAAGGCGTAATAATTAAGTTTGAAGGCATTTCATGCGATAAATTCAATTGTGCGAAAAGTCAACATGTAAGAGCGCACCCTATTGTGTATCATTCGAGTCCACCGCTCCTATCAATACATAGATTTATTCTTAAATTTTATATCAGTTTGTCTTATATATGATAGTTTAACTTCTTATCTTTATATCTATCGTTATATAAGTGAATATTCATTTTATAATGATTCATTCAAAGCTTATCAACTTTGGTATTTTAATGGCCGGACTGAAATCTGGTTTGACTAATAATTCCGTATGATTATTTTGTGAACAATTCACCAGTTTCTTGGCAAACCTCCGCTTATACGTGGACTTAAGAAATTTATAAAAGGGTTCAAATGTCAACAGGAAACGTTATTTTCCTGTAGCAGAGATATGTTTACATTGTCATTGACCCATGTATTGAAAAATAACAACTTTTGTCAAGATTTTGATAATA
>JAULBM010031469.1:0-11051 GCA_032357055.1 Geukensia granosissima
CGCATTTAAAGAACTGCATCTGTGTCTAATTTTTGTATGAGTAATATTTGAAAATCTATCTCCAATGAAATAATATTAAGGAGCAGGTAAATATTCAGTCTTAAGTTTATTTTTAAAACCTAACTGAGATTGAGTTAATAGTAAATGCTCACAGCTATGAAGGAATCTCAGGGTACATTTTCTGTTCATACAATCACCAACCCTTTCCTAAAGTATTTTTGTTTCTGATTAGCTAATATTTTAAATTCTCTCTCAGTCTTTTCGGAAACAACTTGCTTTAGCGAACAGGAAACTTTTGGTAAGTTTGTTCATTTCAACAACAAATTTATCATTTTAAGTTAATTGGTCTATCTTTAGGACTGTACGTTTCGAAGCGATGACTTTAACCTTTCTGTCAAAAAATCCTTGACTTAGCAGCTCTCTTGTCAGATCAACCATCTATCAACATATCCTGATAGTATACACAAACTCTGGTGTCTGCCGAGAGATAAACTCCATGAACAGGTGCTTGAATATTGCTTCAATTGACTGGAAAGTTCACAATAGAAAAATCAACTTAACATCTCAAGTGTTAATAAGCTATGTTTTCAAACTTTCTAGTTGTAAATCTGTAGTATCCTTGATTTCAAGTTCAATCTGAAAATTGCAACCGACGGAATGTTGATGGTCCAACAAAAATATACTTTTTAGTTCTTCTGAGTCTATCGCCTCAGTGGTGCAATGGTTAGCGTGGATCGATCCCCGGCCGCGTCAAACCAAAGACATTAAAATTGATTTTTGCTGCTTCTCGGCTAAGCACGCAGCATTTAGAAGTAAGAGCAAAGAATGGTCGGCCCAGAGTCAGAATAATGGTCTGGGAAAAGTGGCATGTCTTCCTGTGGACTGTTGCTTTCTTGAGCTAGCAAGTTAAAAATCCGGCTCAGCCGTGTCGGTCTAGTACAAAGCAAGGTTCATTCATCATAATAGTTCACTAATATGCTCTCGTCCTGAATATGCATGAAATATTTGCCACTGGATGTTAAGCAACATTCAATCAATCAATCTTCTGAGTCAAGAGTTTAGACTTTGAACAAAACCTTTTTCAGTGTTAAGACTTTTACTTCTTTGTCAGTGTTAAGACATTTTAATTCTGACAATTAAGACTTTTTACTTCTTTGCCAGTGTTAAGACTTTTGACTTCTTTGTCAGTGTAAAAACTTTTTTTGTTCTTAGCCAGGGTTCAGACTTTTTTGTTCTTTGTCAGTGTTCATTTTGTTTCATGGCGCAGCATTTTAAAAATATATATATTTTTTGTCGGTGTTCAGCCATTTAAAGGGTTTATTTGTCAGTCCGAATTCTTTTTTTTTGTCAAACATCACCCATTATCATCATTTCATTAGTGTTCAAGATTTTTTAAGAGACAAATGAAAAAAAATCAATTTTTGTTTCTTTAAGTATTTTAAAATACAACAAAGAAATTGTTTTAACTTTTAATGCACTCACTGTAAATATGGCAAAGAATGACATTTTTTGCAAAATCTTATCCAGCATAACAAACATTAGCCCATAATTGATATTTGGACAGTTCCACCAGGTTTGTGTAGGATTTCATAGTGTCTGCAGTGAAAATATAAGACTGAAGATAATTGTATTCTATGATAAAGCCCGAGGACGGAATAAAACACTTTTGTGATATTGGAATGTTGTTGTCCTCCAGGTTTATTATAAGGGATATATGACAGGAAGGACCACATTTCTGGCTTACACTTAAACATTTTATTTTAAATTAAGGTATTCTTATAATTCTAGATATGTTGTAATCGGAGACAAGTGCGACTTATGTATGCATATCTAACTGAAGTTTATTCAATTCCACGTAACAAATAATGATGAATTCAATTTGTTACTTTACAGAAAATGTTACATTTCTTCATCAAGACAAAAATCACAAATATCTAATAAAAAATATAAGGGTTCATTATTGTAAAATCTTAACGAATATCAAACAATTCTATATATAGATGTAAATAAAAATAAAATGCTTATTCTGAGGCAGTGTCTAATCTCATGTTAACAGCATTCAACAGAGGCGGATCCAGCCTTTTGCAAAGGGGGCACTTTTGTGGACCTATTGATTTATCAATTTTAAGACCAAAATTTACCCAATACTCAAACTTTTTTTTATCATTTTTGTATTTCAAAGGGGGCCGACACCCCATGCCCCCTGGATCCACCCCATTCAAGACATTTTATTTACACAGAGATCTGTCCATATGATAGTAAGTGTTATGATAAGGTGCCCAAGCCAGACATTCTGCTAGTCCTATTTCACATTCACAGACTGATCTTCCACATGACCCTTCCTCATCTGTAAGGTAAAATAAATGAGTTAAAGTTCAAACTGAACAGCCAGTTATAAAAGTGTAATATGGTTTTCCCATTGTGTATTTGTTATATTGGTAGATGTAATGGGTTTAGTGTATAGAGATGCAGAAACAATTACTTCCTTTGTTCCTACAAAATTTGATAGGAAATATTTCTCGTCTGTTTTTCTGTCAGTATGTCATCAAAATGTTAAGGTCTTGACTTCTGTTTTATAAAACATCTCGAAGTAAAGATTTTCTCAACTTTCTCCTGAACTCAAAACTTAATTAATCAAAAGGATTTCCTATATTAGAGGAAGAACTCAAGGGTATGAGGAAACTCTCAATTTGAGATTGTTTTATGATATGATCAACATCTTGTAATATTTATTTCCAGTAGTGCATCTTTGGAGTCCTATATTTACTGCACTACTGACAATATTTACAAAGATACTGTAAAATATATTGGTGTAACAAAACAGCAATAAAAACAAACGATAAGAACCAGTCGAAGTGGATTTAACAGTTACGATCGATACTGAAAACCAACAACAAATACAGTTGAGAGTAATACATGATACAACAAATGTTGTGATCTTGAAAGAGTACTCACAGTTGCTATCTGCTCGTTCAAAACCCAAAGGCCAAGTTTTCCTTAAATTTAGAGCATCAATGAAAACGTTATATTGGAATTGTTTTTTTTTTTGTAATTTTATATTATTGGAATTGTTTTTAATGAAGAAAACATGGGAATGTGCAAATGCTAATTTTAAAATACATTTTAAAAAAGAAGAATTTTTATAACAAATATAAACTGAATAGTTAAGTATTAAGCTATTAACAAGAAAGGCAGAATTAGTACCAGTAGAAACCGAATTTAATTATTTAATAATACTACGAAAATATCCTTTCTGGATTTATAAGTTTATGATTAATTTTAATACAAGAAACGTCATGATTAATTATGCTTGTGATTCTCTTGAACTGCAAGTAGATAGTTAAACATCTGGAAGTTCAGCAAAAGTACTTGAACAATAAAAGATCCGCTGTAAATTTAAATGTTTGTGGATTTTCATATTCCTTTTCATCTATGACAAAGTAAAGCAGATATGGCATGGCTTCAAAGCCAGTTGGTCTATAAAATACAAGACCTACCTCTGCAGCTGCATGATCGTGTGTTGTCATCACATTCGTAGTTAAATGATACAAACTGAGGATACAAGAAACACGAAGACAATCGTCCATAACATCCGTCATGTTTTCTGCAGCATCTATATAACAAAAAATATTATATGTCATATCATTGCCTCTGTCTTCTTGTACATGTGAAAACATACTTGACGTTTCAGGTCTGTATTGGAATTTACGGTTTTGTTTGTGGCTTGCATTCTCAAGTAGGTGCACTGTTACAGACCATAGAAGTATATCACAGTGACAATTAGGTGTGCATTTGCCATGTCCCAGCTGGCAATATAAAGTCATATTTTCGTATGCAAGTTAGTTTTCTGTCAAAGCGCCGAATGTTTGTTAATGGAATGAGAAAGTGTATATTAAATGAGTTATGATTGGTATCAATATTGTGATGTTATGGGGGATAATTGAACTTTGCAATGCATTGTATTATGTAGTTGCATAGTCTTCTAGATATAACTCCTTCTGTCGTTATAATAATAGGAAGTTTTTATGTTGCTATATGGGATAGAATTAAGACATGCAGAATATCAGGATTTAGATTTTATTCTTTTTATAGTTTGGGGGGAAAATTAATTTTGTAGGGTATATATATACATTTGCGGAGGTACCACTATGTCCCCATAAAGAAATGCCATTACTAGGGCAGTGCTCCGTTGATGTTAATAACAAAACATAGTTGCTTCATTGGGGACTGCGAGGTTATAACTTTGCTTGGTTAAAGTGATGTGTTTATAGAAAGATATACTAACCCTACCTAAAGTTTATCAGGTATTTCAAAATCAGCTACATGTACCGTTAATATTCTATAAAGATTAATAAGTTTATATACGAAATAACACAAATTTAACACAACTCTAAATCAAATCTTAATCAGAATCGTAAAAAAATGGTGCACCAAGAAAAATAACTTTTATACAAAATATTGCCTTTCGCAAACTTGCAGTTTTGTGTATGCATTTGAAACCAATTGATTTAATAAGGGATAGAAATGTTTTAAAGACTTAATGTCAATGGAACTACCAAACAAGAATATTTTGATATCTGATTGACAAATTCAGCTATTCTTATTTAATAAGTTATTAAAGCACTTATCAACGTTTTGGCTCATAGTCCCTAATTACATACGCATCAGTCCTATCCATGGGTTTTCTGCCTTCTTGTCCGTATCCACAGAAACACCCATAGTCGTTGTAGTCTGAGCACGACCGGTTTGTGTAGTAGTTTATCAGTGAGCACAGCTGAAATATGGTTCTCTTTTGTCGTATTGATCTTGATTCAGATTCTTGTACTGTAACGACAGTAAGAGGGGAATACTATTTATTTCCTATTCAGTTGTATATTGTGTCTATATAATGAAAACCAATATACGGCAAAAAAAGGAGATGTGGTATGACTGTCCATGAGACAGCCATCCACCAAATGACAGTCGACCAACACCTGAATGTTAATAAGAAGTTTCTAAGTACACTGGTGAAAACTAAACAATAAATAAACCATAAGAACAAACCCACACCATAGTTTCTGGCTTGGAACAGACTCAAGTATCTGTTAAACGTGTTATGTCAATTCAATTTCTAACTATTACCGCCTTCATTATGGCTTAAACCAGGAGTATCAAATACACACTATAAGAGTCATACAAGAAACGGTCGACATCAATGTCATATCTGCACTTCGATGTTTTAAAGATCATATAAACCTTCAAAGAAATGTTGGAAACATCTACAGAGGTAATGATATTATGTGTTTGAATCATTGGCAGCCAGGCAAGATTATTTATTTCAACTTCAAAAAACCGCGGGTCCCTCTCTGGAATTAAATGGTCATCCAAGCTAATTCATCTCGATGAAATTAAATGTGTCATAAAATTATTTCATATTTCAGTTGGACGACTAAATTCTATCATGGTGGCTTCAAAATGGTCCAATAGTGAGGGCCACCCGTTTCACTCGCATGAGATTAGGTAACACATATGACAATATTATGACTTATTGTACGAACATTAGTGAATATTGTATCATAACACGAGCTTGCGTCAATAATATACGAGGAATCATATTCATCAATATTCGTGCAATAACCCTTTATTGTACAGCATAAAGCCTCTCAATGTTAAAACATTATTTTCATGACATCAGTTTTGCAGAGCAATATTGCATTGTGTGCAACATTTATAGATTTTTCAAATGTCAGTTTCTATATCCACCAAGATATCATCCCAAGACTCCCATATCTGACCCGGGGACCTTATATAGGTGTCGAGGTATAATTCTAAGGTGTATATGGAAAGTTACATGTAATAATCTATTTTTCACATATTTTGTCAGTTATGGTTTTAACTATGTAGTTAAACAAATAAAATAATCTTATTATACTTTCATTTAAGAAACAAATACATTTTAGTAGCAGAAACTGATTATATTCATATATATAGCTGTTGGTAGTTCTGTTATAAACTACCTTCGGGCTGATACGAGTGTTGATATCGATTTACAACGTAAAATCCATATCAGCCCTCGTATCAGCCCGAAGGAGTAATAACCAAAGCGAAATAAAACGTGCAAAAAGAGCTTATCTCTAATAAACATGTGATAATGATCATTTATCTATTTAATATTAATAAGCACTGCTATGGAGGGTATTTGGATTTTTAATATTTTTTTTTCAGATTTCACTACCCCGGTTGTCTCGTCATCTACATTTGTCCATTTATAAGTTATATATCACAGAGGTTGAGAATATAATCCAGTACGTTGACCTGCTGATCTAGACAAGAGTTATCATCGATGTGATATGGACTACTGACACGAATGTAAACAGTGAGATGAAATTTAAATCACAGTTTCATTGTCCATTATTCGGGTCCTTAAAAGTCTAGACTTTGAACATGTATGTAAATTCTATTGGTTACACATGTAGGTCCCTTCTCGTTTTTGTTCGCGCGCGTTTTTTATTTTGCATTTTTCTTCACTTTCCAATAAATTAGGATGTACTTTGTTGTTTTCTTATCCGAAATAATTTTACCTTTGTTCTTAAAATATGTGATATCTCACAGAGGCTAGTGGGAGTTTGACAATAAATGTAGGATTATGAAAAGACTTACCTAACTGGCTGCATATAAAAAGTACAAATAAAATATACAGTGATGATTTGAAACTGACCGCCATGTTAAAGTCAACATCCTGAAAAATCAAATAAAGCCACTTATCAAAAATTTTAAGCGCATATAATCTTATAATTTCTCTTTCCAGTAAGAGTTCGGGTAACTGTTAGGTGAATATGATATTGAAGTTTCTTCAAAAGTGCAGACTATTCTGAGCAGGTTCCAAATGAATTACAGATAATCTTTACATGCGTGCTTCCTTTCCATTGTGACGTGTTTTAAACTGTATTTTGCTAATAAACAATTCGAAAAAGTCATCGCTGTTACTACATATTAACGTAATTAATGCTTAGACCACCAACCGCACAGTGGCACAGTAAAAAAAAGATTTTAAATTTACGGAAGAAAAAAATGTTAAAAAAATATCCATGGAAATTTTGCATATAAGAAACTTACCGCATATCATTCACGTGTACTAGTGTTATGAAAAGGTCTACAGCGAAAGTAAAGTGTCATCATTCTTTGGACTTTGCACATTAATTTTGTCTAGTCGGCGGGTATTTATAAAATTAGTATAAATATTTACAATAAGATAATAAATGGCAAATCCATATACATAGAATTAATATGATCTACAAAAAAAAATCTAAACGTGATAACGACATCATTTTCCATATATTTGTACATTAAATCAATCCGAACAGTATGTAAAGATAAAAGAATAAAGAATACTGACATTGTTGTCCATCTATATTGACTTGTAAAGAAACGAAGAAGTTATTTAACTCAGGGTAAGCAGTTCGTCTAAGACACCCACCAATATATAGTATTGTCACATTTTGAAACCTGCGAGTTCATCAAACCCAAGTATAAAGGAAACCTAGTATTCTGAATAGTAAGAATTTTAAAGCATGAAAGAATGTCCATTAAGAAATAAAATTTCAATCGCAACTCAAAAGTAGAAAGAACAGCTATACAATCTTTACAAGTAATTGCACTAAAAACGAAGTAGTACGGAGGTTAGGATTTGTAAGGTTTCTTTTTAACCTGTGATGGGCATATTTAAGCTTGTATTAACTTTTATCCACTGTTTACTGTAATTCTGTAGATCACTGCATTACTGTGTAAGTTATATCATTGTCCTCGCATCAAAAAAGGACGTTATGAAAGAATCATTGACAGTTATATATAGGAAATCTGTTCTTCTACCTCGCTCCGACAGAATTTGTTAGTTTTGTCTACTTAAATTGGTCTAGGATGAAACACACTTCTTATTTAGATGTCGTCTTAATTAATATTTCTGAATTCACACTGGCTTTTGTAGGGTTCGTGTCACTCTAGCTTTAGTTTTCAGTGTAGTGTTCAACTGTTGTGTTATATATATGTTTGTCCTTCGTCTTATATTGTTGGCCATAGTCTTGTCCGTCTTCCGACTTAATGATTTTTGTCTGCCCCTTTGTTATCTTCGAATTCCTTTTATATTTATATCAGGAAACAATTTTACAATTTATATAAATATAACCTTTATGTATAAGTTTAGTGTTTAAATTTTCGAGCTTTATTTGCAACATTTCCATAAAACGTTCAGATGTGATATCCCGTTTTTATCAATTTTCTGCAGGTGCAACCAACTTTACAATTATATTTATATTTCTGAAAGAATTTGGTAAATGTTTTAAATTATTCATCGTAACGAAATCCCTGGCTTAATCATTTGCCGGTAGTCCAAAAATTACGTTAATTGAAATCGAAAACGTCTCAAACGGAACGTATATAAACACCGTATTAAAGAGCTAAAGGGAAGTCCTCATCTTGAATCGAAGTGAAATTAAATTAGGGAATGAGAAATTGTCTCTGTTGTCGTATAATTTAGTTTCGTTTTTACTTTGTTAAACAGAAAATACAGAAAAGCACAACTGCTGCTGTCCTCATTAGGCCAAAGTTGTGTTTTTCTTTGTTTTGCGTCCGCGTTCGGGTAGGTTTTAAGCATTTTGATGTCAAAAAACAAACACAGAAAATAATCTGTATGCAATCGAATTATTTCAACATCCCCAAAACATAGCAACATCGTTGATCATTGATGTAGATATAACGGCCTCAGATATATGCTGTATAAGTGCAATATGTAAGTAATTAAAGCTGTTCTCATTTTGTGTTTGTGTGTTTTTCGTGCGGACGGACGGGCATGTTTTGAAAATATGACCTGACGCAAAACAAGAAAAAAAAACAGACACGGCCTTAGCTCTATTCAAAGTTAGTTTTCTAGGGTGAACTGTAGTGACGTATTTGGAGAAGTCCGGGTTCTTAACGTCGAGATAGTGGTATGTTTTACCAAATATATCTATTAAACCAGATTAAGAAGGGTACTTGTAGAGTTTGGCCAAAAGCTGGGATTCATAACTGTACAAGAATAAAGTCTTCAGTTAAAGAGGCACAGTTGGTACCCATAGGAATTCATTCAACTTTTCCTTACAGGCCTCGTAAGTGTCTCTCTTGTAGCAATCGAGTTTTCTTCTAGAAGGAAAGTTTAATTAAAAAGAGAAACTTTCTGGACATGTGAGGAGATGGTGAATTAAGTTAATAACAATATGGGAGTGTAGTTTAAAAGGTGGAAAAATTGTTTTCTTAGGCGCGTACCATATAGTTTGTAAATTTCTTAAAAGATATTTTTTCAATCAAAATTTCCTATTGCAGTCTATTTTGTTTTCCTTTGGAACAAAATCATAGTTTTTAAAGCATCTATTAAGGAGTTTATTTAGCTATAAGGATTTAAAGTTTGAAATTCGGCCATTCAGAAAAAAAGTTTCTAATGTCGGCAATATTCTTTATTGAGATGAATCAAGCAAACCTCCCACAGATGCTTTCTAAACAGTTTCATTTGGTGGGGCGGCTTCAGTATAGAAGCTTTTTAAAAATTGGCCAATCAGAACAATAATAGACCTTGGCAGCCAGTTTGTTTTCCGATTGGAAAAAAAACAAGGGAAATTTTATAAAGGACCTTCCATCGATGCTCACATTTGGTCTAGCTGTTTCGGAGGATAAGCCTTTTTTTAAATCAGCCATTCAGAAACAAGAATTACCACGCCAAGTTTGTAGTTCGATCTAGACGAAATGAGGAAACTGTGTAATTTCAGAGGAGAGAAAACCTTTTCTTCGTTTTTTTTTAGAAAAAAGAATTCCTTGTGACAGCCTTGTGAGTAATCCGTTTGGGACGAAACTGGGAAACTTTGCACTGAAAAAAATTTCTAGTCAAAATGACTAGTTAGGCTAGTAAAGATTTTATTTTGGCTAGTGAAATAAGGATTGACTAGACAAAGACTAGTCAAAATGATTTCTCCCTAGAGACTGGCAAATATTAGTAAAAGTACCATTTTGGGTAGTTATCCTATGGACAGTGAAATTTACTAGTTAACACGGTCAATTTGACTAGTATATTCTTTCAGTGGATATCAAATCCTGCTTTTTATGGAAACGTGGTAAATAAAGCTGGGAAGCCCACATGATGTAAAAATTCATCTTAATATACTTATCCTTAAAGGATATCGTCACAGCATTTTTAAATCTTGAAATATGTGTTTTTATTGGTAGTAATATTGACTTTCTTCTTAATAGCTTAGTACGGAATAAAACAGTTTATAATTGTTATAACATTTTCTTCTTCCTGTATTGGCACGTGTTTTTTATTGACACCGTAGAAAATGAAAACTTGGTTTCCTGATCGGCTGCTCTTGGGTATTTAAGTACGAGTACTTTTTTAGGCCGATACTTTTGTTGTATAGTGTATTAGTTTTAAATGTACAAGATGTTGGTTTTTAGTATCGATCTCAAACGTAAATCCATTTAAACCGATTTTTATAGTGTGTTTTAATTGCGGTTTTGTCACACCACTGTCCCAGGTAAGGGGAAGGCTAAGCGCTCACCAACCGGTTTAACCCCGCCACATACTTCATGTGTCTATCCCAAGCCAGGAACTTGTAGTCCAGTGGTTTTCGTTGTTTTAAAAGTGATTTATTGTTATTTGTTCACCTTTTTTTTATTAGATTAGACTGATTACCATGTTTTATGAATAGTTTCACATTTTGTAATTTGTGGACCTTTTACAGCTTCCGTTATGGTATAAAGTCCGGTTTATTAATGAAGGCTTTAATGGGACCTGCATACGTTTATATTCGACTGTCATTTGGTGAATGGCTCTCTCATGGACAATCATGTCACACCTTCTCCTTTTTTATATTCATTATATATATAGCGGTATTAGCCTTCTCTTTTTCGAAAAATACCAAAGGGGTCTTTTACGTGCAAGGAGCGTGGCATTCTCCAAACACGTCACCCACTACGTAAGGTCCACGACCCCTTACGAGATGGCCTCCCCTATCCGTCCCCTGTGGTTCGCGCTGGGTCAACTCTGTTGG
>JAULBM010031480.1:0-11051 GCA_032357055.1 Geukensia granosissima
TTTATAAAGAAAACTAGAGGTTATATTTCAATATATTATGTAGTTTCTCTATCAATTAAACGTTTTTGAACCCTTTAAATATTGATTTTGCCTCTCCGTTACACAAACAGTCAGTTGATTCCGTGTATTAACGAAATATAAAAATAGAAGATGTGGCATGAGTGTCCATGATACAGCCACCCACCAAGTGACAGTAGAATTTTAACTTCTACAGGTCCCATTATGCCCTTCAATAATGAACCATAACAGAAGCTGTAAAAGGCCCCGAAATGCAAATTGTGAAACTATACATAAAAGTATTTTGTCAATTGGTATAATTTTTTTTATTCTTGGCGTTGTGTTTAGAAAGTGATTCAAAAGTATGGCGAAATGCTATATCTTGTCAACTAGAAAAATAGGTCATTTTCCACGAAAATGGACTCATATTACGAGTGGATTCTTTACTAATTTATTTTTATATTTCCAAAACCATAAAAACAGGCTATTCACCCTCTCCGCCCGGAGGTTGTGATACAATAAAAGCTTTTCCGTTTCCATGAAATGACTTATATCGGATTGGAATATGGACAATGCCACGAGTGTGTCTAAAAATGCCACTATAAACTAAAATATAGTTGAATGTGAAATCGCCCTTCTAAGTGAAATGAGTATATCGCTTGGCTGTATTTTTCTGGTAACGTTGTTAACACAAATATAATATTCTCCACCGTCTATACCTTCAGCTTAAAGTATATGTAGAATATGCTTCATTTCAAATTGAAATGACATAATAAACGGATTGCCGACAAGATTAAAAAAACAACGATTGTAAATGACTCTGGTTCATTGTTGAATGCCATAATGGGACCTGTAGAAGTTAAAATTCTACTGTCACTTGGTGAATGGCTGTCTCATGGACAATCATGCCACATCTCACTTTTTTTATATTAAATTCACTACATAAGAAGCTGACCACAAAAATATTCCATTTTGTTTTATTACTGAACAAAAGTTCGTACAAGATAAACTTTAAAAAAATTTAAAAATGCATGTCACATTCATCAACACTAATATCAAAACTACATCCTATAAAATAGATCGGGAATTGATCGATCCCGTACGGCTTAAGATGCATAGTATTGATTTCAAAGTAAGGTTCATAACTCTAACTATGTTTTGTCTACAAAATGTCTAATCTTATCCCAAAATATTTGTCAAAACTTATCTATGAAAATTTCAGGGTTAGAGACATATAGGCATAAACAAGAACTAAAACCATATTGACATCCACGAGAGAAAACCCGTTTGTCTAATTTTACGGTATCTGTTTATGAAAATAAAATGAATATAGTCTAACCTTCTTCATCACTGCTTTCCTCCAACCCTATAACATACAAACAAACATATTTTATTTTGGATGACAGAGATCAAAATACATGGGAAATATATGGTAAATTCTCATTTGAGAAATAAGGGAAATCATATCACACCACTTAAGATATGCAAATATAGATGAAAAATGATCTGACGCGTTTTCAATTGATCCAGATCACGTAAATATCTTACTGTTGATGTAATTTAGTTGATAATTAATTTGATAGTGCTGAAAGATTGTAGACGAGGCGTTAAGGAACAATCAATCATTCATCATTCAAACGATAGAGCTCGTATGAAGAAACAGTTATTGTTAAACTGGAGTTTCAATAACAAATAAATAAGTCAGTTAACAATTAAATAAAACTGTTTAAAGCCAAAAAATATTTCGATTTCTTTTAATTCAGTTGTTTTGAATTATATATAATATTTAACCATTGCTCAAATTATAGTTAAATAAAGCAAACTAGAGGTTATGCCTCAATAAATTATAATGTTTATCTATCAAACAAACATTTTTAAATCTTTTGAATATTGATTTTGCCTTTCCATTACAGACACAGTCAGTCGATTCCGTGAATTTACATAAGTATTTTGTCAATTAGTATAATTGTTTTTTATTCTCGGCTTATGATTAGAAAGTGATACGAAAGTATTGCGAAATGCTTTATCTTGTCAACTAGAAAAATAGGACATTTTCCACGAAAATGGACTCGTATTACGAGTGGATTCTTTACAAATTAATTTTTATATTTCCAAAACTAAGAAACAGGCTATTCGCCCTCTCCGCCTGGATTTTGTGATAAAATAAAAGCTTTATTTCCGTGTCCCTGAAATGACTTATACCGGATTGGAATATGGGCAATGCGACGGGTGTGTCTGAAAAGGCCATTTTAGACTTAAATTTGGTTGAACGTAAAATCGCCCTTATAAGTGATATGAGTACATAGCTAGGCTGTAATTTTTCTGCTAACGTTGTTAACACAAAAATAATATTCTTCAGCTTAAAATGTTTGTAGAATATGCTTCATTTCTAATTGAAAGAACATATTTAAATGTTCATTTTTATCAGATAACAACTACAAGGGCCTTATTTAAAACCAGATAGAGCTTCTTTAGTTAAGATTTTGCTGAGCAAACACTGAAGTTAAGGAATATCCTTTAATTTTAATTATTAAGTGGTACTCATAAAATATCTTAACTTAAGTATTTCCTAAGAAAAAATAGATTGAGGAAACTCTATCAAAAATTCTTTAGTCGTTTCAAAAAGCCTCTGTAACAAAGATATTACTCAAGTTTTTCTTTACATTAAGGTAGCTGGTTACCTTCCTTAACATTTACAATGTATATTTAGTTCAAGCGAAATAATGTCTACAATTCAATAAAATGTATCAGCTGAAATTAATACATTTCATAGCGAAAAAACCCTACAAATTTTGATGATTTGGGAATTAATTTTTCATTTTTGTTTATTTACACACGAAATCAAGCATTGAGCAAAACAGCGATCATAATATTTAAAAGAGGCGTGTCCACTATATATATTATCCATAGCATCTTTTCATTGTCATTTCATTTAACTTTTCCTGCAAAAACCGAAATGTTTATTTTTTACATACCCCCTTGAGCTTATTACTGATACACTGTATTATCGTTATTTTTTACACTTTGTAACATTTCAAATTTTACTAGCAGGGATTCTGATAGTGAGTTATACAAATAAATCCTGGGCCACCCAAGGACGGCCCGGGAAAGAGATTGGTTATTAATATTTAACCAAGAGGTCGTGTTTTTCTAAAGGAGAAACGAATTACATTAACTCTCAACCGACGTCTGCCGTTCTGTTGGATGGGATTTAAAAGTCATTCTGTGTTGGTAAAAATTACCCCTTTAAATCTCTTTTAATCCTCAAAATGAGTTTCAATTTTTCAGCTAGTTGCAAGGGCAACTTTCCTGACCATATTCAAACCGTCCCGATTGCGGATTACATTCTAAAATACGGTCTTTCTCTTCTCTTTTGAATTCACTGTAAAAATTGTTCTTGTCATAAACATTGCTGAAATAAATGGTAGAAAGATTAAACGTTATAAAGTTTTCAGTATTTGCAGCCATCGTCGTGTTTGTGAAATCTCTCCGAAATGGCGTTGTAAAACAATAGGAAACGACAGTACTTAAGAGCCCCCAATTTATAAGTTTTTACTTTATTTTATTATCATATTTTTATATTTTTTACAATAAAGTAGATTTTCTGCAAATTTGCCTACGGTTCTTTGTAGGAGGCATGTATCGACCCATGGTTAATGGAGATAAAATCCACACATTGGTTTTTATCATAAGATTTAATCTTTTTATTTTCATTCTTTCATCGGTCGAAGGATTAATCACAGACGTTTACTAATAATTTCAATAAAAACTGTCAATTAAAATAATCAGTTGTTCAGTTAAACAAAGTGATAATTGCATTTATAAATATATTAATCTATCAAGCACACTCGCGTTAAATAGATTTTTAGACCTGAAAACACCGTCATCCGCCAATTGTCTGTATCATGATGGGATTTACAAGGATTTACATTGCATGTATTTTGGTAAATGACAACCGAAATTTAGTTCTAAATGTTGAAAACTTTTGAAAATCATTTTGTATATTATATAATATACAAAGATAGTAAGGAAATCATGGGACGACTTTGATTTTAGTATTTCATGTCTTACGCTTGATATTATTGTTAATATTATGGTTTAACCCGTCACAATATTGCTGAAATAATTTTATTGTCTAAGTAGCTTTAAGCATCATCCAATCATTCAAAAAGAACTAAGCAGCGCGGATAAGAAATTGATATGCCAGTAAACCATGGAAAATAGAGGTACAGGAGGCTAAGCATGTATCGTTCTCCTGCCATTTCGCAAGGCAGTTTCAGAGGAGAAGATTTGTTAATGAATCAGCCAATCAGAAACAAGATTTGTCTAGCAGCCTGGTTTTTGACCCATTGGGATGAAATGGGGAACCTTTGTTAAGGACTTTCCATGGATGCTCTACATCAAGCAATAATCATTTTAACCAAGCAGTTTCAGCCAATCAGAAACAAGAATTATCCACGGCGACAATTTTAGTCTGATCCAGACAATAAGAGGAAACTTCATCAAGTACATTATTTAGATGCCCCAAATCAAATATTCCATTTAGCGGTTTTAGAAAAGATTTTCAAATGTATCAGCCAATCAGAAACAAGCATTGCCCATGTCTTATGTCCTATCAGGAAAAAATTAGGAATCTTTATAAATGACTTTCCATAGATCCTCTACACCAAATATTAATTCCATTTGACCAAGCGGTTTCAGAGGAGAAGATTTTTAATATATCAGCCAATCAGAAACAAGAACCGTCCATGGCAGCCATTTTTGTCAGATCTGGATTAAATGAGCAAACTTTATAAAGGACCTTCCATAGAAGATCCATACAAAATATTAATCCATTTGGCCAAGCATTTTAGAGAACATTTTTAATGTATCAGCCAATCAGAATTAGGGATCGTTCATGGTGGCCATGTTTGTTGACGAATCCAAACGAAATGAGCAATCTTTATAAAGTACCTTCCATAGATGTTCCATAGCAGATATTAATCCGTTTGGCCAAGCGGTTTCAGAGGAGAAGATTTGTAATGTATCAGCCAATCAGAAACAAGAATTGTCCATGGTGGCCATGTTTTTTGTACGATCGAGATAAAATGAGGAAACTGTATAACGGACCTCATACAGATGTTCCATATAAAATATTATTCCATTTGGCCAAGCGGTTTCAGAGGAGACGATTTTTATTGTATCAGCCCAATCAGAAACAGGAATCATGGCGGCCATGTTTGTTGACAGATCCAGAAGAAATGAGAAAACTTTATAAATTACCTTCCATAGTTGCTCCATACCAAATATTAATCCATTTTGCAAGGCAGTTTCAGGGGAGAAGATTTTTAAATGTACCAGCCAATCAGAAACAAGAATCGTCCATAGTGGCCAGGTTTGTTGAAGGATCCCAACGAAATGAGGAAAATTTATAAAGGATCTTGTATAGATGCTTCCTAACAAGTTTAGTTCTATTTGGCCCAGTGGTTTCAAAGGAGAAGATCAAAATGTGAAATGTTAACGGACGACGGACGGACGGACGGACGGACGGAGGGACGACGGACGAACGGACAGACGTCGGACGCCATGTGATGACAAAAGCTCACTGTGGCCAGGTGAGCTAAACTAAACTTTCTCGATATCTCTTTATCTAAGATTAAATGCACCCGAAACATTTAATAACCATTGTAAACATGATATGGTCAAAATGAAATCTAGAGACCAAATTAGTAAAACTAAGTGAAATAATGAATGCAATCGTATTAGTATGTCTTATTGAACATTGGTTAATACTTTGAGTTTTTTTTATCTGCGCAAGATCTCAAATTATAATTGTATTAAAAAGTAGACATGGTCTTTTGAACATTTATATCTATATCAATCTTAGCAGTAGCATTTGTTATATTCTGCCAGACCCTTTGTTATATTCGAATTTCATTTATGCTAGATGCATTTATCAAACCTGGTACTTTTTGTTTTTTTATTTTCATTCACATGTTCCATTAACCACACATGACATTTTATTGATACCAGTTCGCCCCTTCTGAATAGAGGTCAAATGCAGTCGATAAACATCATTGGGCGATGGTCTAACATATTAACTCTTACCCGTGCTACACACGACACTTCTAAACAATGGAATAATTTATTCTTTCAGAAATTGGACTAAGCATATTTCTATAGGGGATTTGGTAAATAAAATATCAAATTCTTCAACGTATTTTTACCAGACTTTAAGCCGTTTACTGCTTTATATTTAAACGGGATTTTAATGATATTCTTGCTCTAATTTTATTGTTAAATACATCTAAACTATTACAGATACTTGTGAAGTTAACACTGCAAAAGTTAACCATTTTCTTGTAGTTCTCTTTTCCATCAGTATTTTCGATTTTTTTCATTGGGTGTTTCAAACTCCTTCAGAGGAAATCTGATGTCCCTAAAATAGTTTCATTTGAATTTAATTTAATTTAAGGGTCACTGTTGAGTTACGAAGTTATTGCTGTTTTTAATACCAAGTTAACGAGAACGATGTATTTGTAAATCATGTTACACCACACAAAGAAATTTCTGTTGATGACAGAATTGTTGCTTCTTAGCATATTTTTGTCGTTCGGCCATATGTTAAGAACAAATTAATTAATAAAGATTTTTAACAACTGAGTGTTTCGGTAAATTATATTACAAAGTATGCTTATAATTGTTGTGTTTACTTAGCACAGTGAAGGGCAATTCAAATATAAGCAGATACAAGTAAAAATAAAACATAAATTTGTGACAATTCAATATCAGTCGCATTCCTCAAGATTTTGCATTTTTTTTTGACTTTTTATATTTCATTTTATTTTATGAAAACCTTTCGTACGCGTGCCTTCATTAGTGTACGTTTTATTTGCTGAGTCTCTCATGTTTTGGTTGTTCGTTCTTAAAAGAATAACAAAATCTGTAAGAGAAATAAAAGATACTTATCTACCTTATTGGCAACTAAATAAGTGGTTTCGCTAAGCTTATTTTTACTGATATACCCATAAATATAACCAATAGATAAAAAATCTATCAAAATCGTTTTCATTTTCTTAAATACACAAATCCTTTGAGCAAAACGAATATAATGGAAGTTTAGAAAATTTTAAAATTTCCCTAAAGACTGGCGAAAAAATAGGAGTAGGAGTAAATAACCAGTAATATACAAAAGTTATCGGAAGTACATTATATTTATAAGAATAATGAAGATTTTCTCAAGGGAAAAGGTAAAAGACTCAGTTCATGAAACGTATATTAACGAAAATATTTCATGTGTCAAATCTTGTAATGTAATGCAAAAGTGAACACGGTGAGGAAATATAAACTTGTATCTTTCTGTCGTTTTTTAATCGGTTTTAATTTGCCCGGTTGTGACTATGATCGATTATGTCTTTCACTATACTTTAACCCTGTACATAAAAGGTACTACTAGTAGAGCTGATTACATATTAAGTCGAGCACTTAACAAACTGATATTTGCTTTCTGTTTGTCCTTTTTGCCACTTATTTTTTTCTGATTTTACAACGTCAATTTCACCCTTTGGCATTTCAAAATTTCTATTACCCTTTTAATGTAATTTTTTGTATGATTATTTGAAAAATACATCTGAAAAGATTGTTTTTGTTTTAGAAAAAAATGGTGCATATTTTAGATGGCAAATTTTGGGTGAATAATGAAATTGTAGACTTCATTTTGTCTTTATCAGTATATCTTACCAAGAAATATCATCACACATGATATGTCCGACGATTTGATACTGTGTTAGCAATAAACTTGAAGAAAGACCAGATCGATACAATGCAAAATTAATTAATTTTGGTGTAAAGACGATTAGTTTATTAAAATATGAACAAACAAACACCAGTTTAAATGTCTCGACTATAACGTCAAACTAGTAACCTTTTGAATAATTGTTTTAATGGAACAGTGAGATCAATATATAACATTTCAATTTAATTGCTTTATATCTAATGTGTCAATAGAATGAAGGATGTGGCATCCATTGTCGTATCATATTTCTACATTTGCAGCCGTATTATGGTATTAAATTTTAGTAAAAAGTAAACAATTTTGTGAAATTATTTTAGTCTTATGATACCTCTTTCCATTCAGCAAACAGTAAAATACAAGTTGGGATAATTAATGCCAGAAACGTTGGTGCCATCACAGGAAAACCCAACTAGTTGTGAAATTTAAACTTTGCATCAGCGTAAAAGAATGGGGATTGTGAGGACATTAAAATAGAATGTCAAAAAATAAAACAAATTCTTAAGCACCTACTATTTTTGTACCGACATGAGACTATAAACAAGCGATGAAAAGTCGGCTTAGCTTAAATTTTGTAATGTAATGCAAAAGTGAACACGCTGAGGAAATCTATTTTTTTATCTTTGTGTCGTTCTTATTTGCCCGGTTGTAACTACGTCTTTAACCTTGTACATATTCAGTACTACTAGTAGAGCTGATATCATATTGAGTCCAGCGCTTTAAGTATTGATATTTGCTGTTATATCGTTCTTTTTGCCACTTATTTTTTGTTTTCTGATTTTTAAACATCAATTTGACCCTTTTGCATTTTAGAATTTCTATTAACCTTATGATGTTATTTTTTTTGTAAATGTATTTGAAAAATACATCTAAAAAGATTTTCTTCTTTATGGAAGAAACCGATAAAGCGCATATTTTAGATGGCAAAAATTTGGGTTAACAAGTCAATTACAAACTTATTTTTGCCTGTGCCGGTATCACTCACCATGAAATATCATCACACACGATATGTCCGACGAAAGACCCGATGAATACAATGCAAAACTGATAAATTTTGGTGTTAACAAACGATAAGTTTATAATATTTGTACAAACAATCACTAGTTTAAATGTTTTGACCATAACGTCGAGCTAGTTTAGAATCTTTTTAAATAAATTTTAAACAAACTAGTGAGATCAATAAATCACATTTCAATTCAATTGCTTTATATGTAATGTTTCTGTAGAATGTAGAATGTGACATCCATTGTCGTATCAGAATTCTTTATTTGCAGTCGTATTTTGAAATTAAATCTTAGTAAAGGCTATACAATTTTGTAAAATTATTTTAGGCTTGTGATACCTCTATCCATTCTGCAAGCAGTAAAATGCAAGTTGCTGTAATTAAAGTCAGAAACTTTAGTGCCAACACAGGAAACCCAACTAGTTGTGATATTTAAACTTTGCATGAGCGGAAGAGAAAGAAGATTGCGAGGAGATTAAAATGCAAAGTCAAATTATAGAAAACAAATTCTTAAGCATCTACTATTTTTGTACCGACATAAGAACATAAACAAGCGATGAAAAGTCTGCTTAGCTTAAATTTTTGCAAATATATATAGTATTTATTGTTACGACCAAAGAATTAATTTGTGCTCAAAATATAAGAATGTTGTCAAATTGCAGATTTATTAGTTTTTTTTATATTTATGCAAAAATGTTTGCTGCAAAATAATTTTGCCATACAGTAATCACACAAAGACGGTCGTGAAAGGTATTAAAACAAAAGTGGACTTAATTCGACAAGGACGTTCTAAAATAACGTGTTGTCTTCGTTCCCTGGAGTTTAGAAAAACGTCTTACATATCTATTGTGGTCCGTGCTTTCCGATGATCAAATCACAATTAAAACTGCTTGATATTTCTCCAGTCCTGGTTCCCAATGCCAATGAAAGCTTTTTTTTTCTATGATAATTAAACTTGTCCCCCGTTATTTATTACCCATCATATTCTCTGTTTACAAATTCAATATATTTTACTTATACCTGTGTATTAAAGGATAAAATATATGTCTTTTGACATTCTTTTAATCACCATGATGATTTTTTTTAATAATTTGAAAAGTGTGTCATTAGAAAGAATATAATCAATTCCGATCGATTTAAAATAACGTCATCAGTTCTCTCCATGCACAGCTATAGCAACAGTATTTAAACAGATTACATGATTCCAGTTTAGATTTCAATTGGTTAGAGGGTGATCTCAGAAAAAGCAAATCGTTGAACATTTTGAAGAGAGCAAAAATTAGAAAAGAGTTAAAGAATTATTCTGACTGTGTTCATATTTCATGCAAAGGAAATTCAAAGTGTAAGTTTATTAATTTTAAGTAAAAATAATCGCTGGATTGCGATTAATAAGCATTTAAAAAAGGGGGATTTGCACATCATTTGAATTATGAAATCAGATACATAAAAGACAAACAAATAAAGCAAAAAAAGTGTACGCAAACCAATTTTACTGTGTATTTAACATCTGTAATGAAGCATATTTTGTATTCTTTGTTAACATTGAACTTGTAGTCGAATATGAAGAGTATTAGTGATATGCATATGATTTTTGTGATATTTTCTCATTTCAGTTAGACGCAGGTATTGTGTAATTGGTTGCTCACAGTTGAAAGAAGGTCAACAATATTTATATGCGTGTGTGTTTACATTATTAACATTAAGCATGTGTTAAAAAATACAATTACCAATGTTATATACATATTGGAAAATTTAGGAATGCTATATGTACATCTCAAGGGGTAACCTCTTATCAGTAGCATTAGAACTGAAACATATGAAGTCAAAGATTCAAATATAGCAAAAAGAAAACACTCAAATTCTAACAAATCGAAATAGGTAGCCGAATCTAACAGCAGGAACAACATCTAAGTGCAAATTAACTGATACTACTGATAAGAATATGTTTCCAAGAATCATTTGTTTTGAAACCTTAACTTTGCATCTCTGATATATTACAGAAGGAAAAAATAACAAAATTCTTTGTAAAAAATTTTAGAATAGTTTGTTTTTTTGCTGCGCAGTCTTATAATGTTTCCTTTTTTTCTTACAACCCATGGAATGAAAAACAGGTAGGGTCATCAATATTGGTGTCATAGAAAAAAGTACTGTGTGATGTGTTAAAGACGTTTTCTCTATAGATTAAATGCATTTTTTGTAAGTTTCAAGCGATATGAACGACAGTGACGAAGCACATTTTGCATAAAAGGGGGGAAGTGCTTCATGCTAAAAATGTGCCGA
>JAULBM010031491.1:0-11051 GCA_032357055.1 Geukensia granosissima
AAATGAAAATTACAAATAATTTATACCAGAACATGCATATTCAAACTAGATATTTTCTTTTACATAACAAGTAGAATTTGCATACATACATAAATTACGGGTCTTCGTCTTTTAAACAGTAATTGACTTCTTGATTGCAATACATGCGAATGATAAAATGTGAAAAATATATATTTATAAAGTTTTATTTTTAATGTCTTCTTTTATTCCGGAAAAGTGCTCATATGAGTTCGTGTTTAAAACAACTTCAAAATAATTAAGGAGTATTGTATAATGATTTGGAGGCGTCCCAACAATGGTTAAAGTACGAGATACAATGGATAAGTGTGAGTTCGTTCAATTAATCCACTCGCCCTTTGGGCTCGTGGATTATTTTCAACGAACCCACACTTATCCATTGTATCTCTTTGACATAGCATATTGGAACTGTAAGGGTTGGTATCTATCCCAAAACACGACCAATAGTAGAATATTACGGGAACAAATTATTACTGCTTTGAATTTTGATGTTAATGGAATTTGAGAAACACATCTGCAATCAGAATATTAATCTACGTTGTTATGTATGGTTTGGCAATAATAGAACAAATATATCGGCGAATTCATGGCGTGAATCAGGAGGTGTTGGGTTTGTCATTTTTACGAAATTTCTCGAATATTTCAAATGTGTAATACTTCGTGATAATTATGAAGATATTTTGTGGTTACAGTTGAAATGTAAATATTATCATAGTTTTACAATTAACTTGTGTGTATGTTATTAACAACCGGAAATTTATCTGTATAGCTTTTCTTCCAATATGTGCATAGTCGGCGACTTTAATGGGAGAATTGGTGACCAGCAAGATTTTGATGATAAATCGATTTCGTCCAAGATTCTATAAAAAATTAGTTTCGAAATTATTTTCTTGATTTCATTAAAGATGCAAAATTGTGAGTTTTAAATGGTAGAGGCGATTTTCAATATGACAGCTTTACGTATGTCTCAAAAAGTGGTAGATCAGTAGTGGATTATATTGATGTTCCTTATACGGATTTAATTAGCTTTTCGAATTTTCGTGCACAACTGATATCAGATATTCTTATTCGATTTGATATAGCTGTAGCCGCCGGTGCTACAATGCCAGATAACTCTGTATTATCATGCACGCTGTCTCTATCGGATTATAAAACATTTAATATAACTGATAACGATACATGTCGAGAAAGTGTGAATCAACGATGTTACATGTAAATAATGTACCGAATGACATTTTGGAAAATGAAAGAAGTGTATGTGCGATTACCAGTGCTATAGAACAATTATATTATTGACAGAATCGACGAATTGTATGAAAACCTTGTTAATTTACCACACGCAGAAATGAACGACAAGTTACCCTACAAAGATTCAATTAATAGTGGTACAAACAAGCGGAGAAAACATTCCGCAAACCATATTGGAACGATGAACTAAAAGACCTTCTTGATAAAACAAACAAATTACAAAGCACTCATATCCAATCAAATTAAAATAAAAAGCCTAATCTAGCGGCCAAGACATCTACTTCGTGGAGCACATTTGTCTCTCGACACTGCAAGGGATAGAATTTGAATAAATAACATTAATTCCTACAGAACAAAATCTGATTAATTTCATGTCAGAAAGGACTGACAAATATGCTACTAAATACCCTTGGGAAATTTTGATCCACTAGCAGTCTCTCGACCCGCTGGTTTTAAATACAAGATTAATCTACAATGCAAAAAATGGGAATTTTTCTTTAAGAAGTAACCTCTCATCGGCAAAATATAAACCAAAACGAAGGAATTCCAAGATCCAAACATAGATCAAGTCGTAAATATACATTTTTACTTTAAAAATATATAAAAATGTTTAACAATACCTTCTTCACAATTCTTCCCGGAATAACCGGTCAAGCAACCACAATGATATCCATCTGTCAAGTCTGTACAAACTGCTTTATTTTTACAGGGATTTGATGCGCATTCGTTCAATTCTGCTCAAAAACATTAAATAAATATGTGAGATAAGGTCTGAAATTTGCCCAAGGTATGACAAAATTTTGATAAGATTAAATTACTATGTTCTTTTGAATACTAAATGTATCCTTAATGAAAGAGTTTTTTATCGGTCTTCTCTTGCTTTAAGTGATTGAATTGAGTTTGATAGAGATTAATTTATTCTGAAATGAAATGCATTTAGAAATGATAAATTTGTTACTTTTATGGTTTTACCCAACCATGTTGACGGTCAGCACCATAATATCCTGGCTTTTTTAAGGTATTACTCATCATTTTCACGGTCAGAACAATAATATCTTGGCTTTTGATGTTCTACTTACCATGGAGACAGTCAATCATATATTATCCTGGCTTTTTTATGTTTTATTTAGTACATTGACAAACAGTACTATAATATCTGGTTTTTGTGGTTTTATTGACTACGTTGACAGCCAGTACTATAATTTCCTGTCTTTTGAGGCTGACGGATCAGTGGTGTAATGGTTAGCGTGCTCGCCTCGAGTGTGGAAGGTTCCATCCCAGGTCGCGTCAAACCAAAGACATTAAAATTGGTATTTACTGCTTCTTCGCTAAGCACGCAGCATTTAGGATAAAGAGCAAAGACTTGTCGGCATATAGTCAGAATAATAATGTGTTTGAGTGAAGTGTAATGTCCTCATGTGGACTGTCGCTTTATTAACCTCATACAGTCAGTACTATAATTTCCTGTATATTGAAGCTTTACTCACCATGTTGACAGTTAGAACCATAATATCCTGGTGCACAATGACAGTTATAACCATTAAACAGGTCAATGCACGTTCCATGATTTTGGCAAGGAAATGCAGCACATTCGTCCGTTTCTTAAAAACAAAACACTTATTTTTCATTAAAAGAAGATTATCGTAGAGAAAGAGTAATAGTTGCACGATGTATACGTTTTCCATTGTTTTATGTAATATTTTCGCATTGAATTAATCGATGGAGAACAATATAAATCAAAGTACCGTAGTACTGCTAGTTGTAGCCTTTTCTCAACTGTTTTGATGTTACATGTACATGTGAATAAGAAAGCTATTTCCTAACCAAAATTACAGAAAATATATTTTACAACGTTCTTTGCGCGTTGCGTACATGTTTAAAGTGTAACATTTAAATAGTTGAATAAAAACATTTTTTCATCGGGATTTGAGCTCAAAATCATTTCCGTGTAAATTTTGAGTGGTAATCCGATTGATTGATTGATTGATTGTTACTTAACGTTTAGTGCCAAATTTTACATGCATATTCAGGACGTGAGCATATTACTGATTAATGATGATGAATGAACCCCGCTTTATACTAGACCGACACGCTGAGCCGGATTTTTAACGTGCTAGCTCACGAAAGCGACAGTCCACAGGAAGACATGCCACTTTACCCAGTGACATTATTCTGACTCTGGGCTGACCAGTCTTTGCTCTTACTCCTAAATGCGGCGTGCTTAGTGGAAAAGCAGCAAATACCAATTTTAATGTTTTTGGTTTTTGACCCGGCCGGGGATCGAACCCACGACCTTCTGCAGTCGAGCAGAGCACGATAACAATTCCATCACCGAGGCAATCTTACTGAAAGTCTGCGATGAGCTTTTGTGTCAAAGAATAATAATAACTGTGTTACTATTTTACCGTACGCGTAACTCACTGGTTTTTGGTTGAAGCGATAATTCGCCGTTATTTCTCCGATTCATACACTGCACTAGGTTTGTGAATGTATAAACGAAAGTCGTCATGAAAACGCGGGAATCGTTTAGTTTTAGTCTGGATCAGATATTGTTGGGGACTTTCAAGAGAAAGACTGCTACTAAAATAATCAAAAACACTCTATTTCAATTATACTAACCAAATTGACAATCATTTCCTTCATAGCCTTGGCTACATTTACATGTATAACCATTACCAGAACTGGTACAATGTCCTCTGTTTAAACACGGATATGACGAGCATTTGTTTAAGTCTGGAATAACACAGAAATATAAATGTTCTAAGTTAAGAAATCGTGACCGTTTTCTTTATTCTTAATTTTAAATAAGCACACCGAATTCAAGCATTGAACGCAGAGGCAACATGCAAACTTTCAAAGTAGGCAACATACTCTGTGTAAAGCATTTATGGAATTTGGGTTTCGAAATATTTTTTTGCTACAGGATTTTCAAACTTTGAACTTAAATTTATATTTGTTTCTTTTATTCTTAATTACCACACGGCTTTTATAATGATTAATGTCTAACCCTAGCTTATGCAATCAGGTCATAAGTAAATGGCTAAATAAAAAACAACTCGTCGCAGTTTAAAATATTGCATTACCGCTAAAATAGTATTGCAGATAACTTGCACTTTTTCAACATACAATTAATTTGATGATCCCACTAGTAAGCAGGCGTTTCTTACCCTTCCGGAACACCTGAACTCGTCCTGGTTTTTGTAGGGTTCATGTTACTGCAGCTTTTGTTTTCAGTGTACTGTTTTGTGTTCTATGTTTGTCATTCCTTTCATTGCGTTGGCCAAGGTCTTGTCTGTCTTCCGACTTAACGATTTCTGTCCTTTTGAGAGTGATACTGAGCGCAGGGTTCGTTTTAAAGGCATTTTGCTGGCTCCGTCAAACTTTGACATTTAGTATGAAGCTGTACGATTTTATTTTTAAGTATGTTTTGGTATTTTATGTAGGAAGTATTGAAATAATATTTATAAAGTCATTCTACAAAGCCTATTTGCACAATGATGAAATCAGTAAAAACTCCTAATCAGCTTTGTTATGCTAATTTTTATCACCCGGTTACGGACTAGGTCGTGGTAACGCATGCTGACGGTAACCAAGGGCAAAATTTAAAATTCAAAGAAGTCGAAGTCACCGACGGGGCAGACAGAAATGTTTAGGTCAGAAGACAGACATGATACACAAAAGCAAACGAAAGACAAACATATTACACGAAACAGTACACTAAAACCTAAATCTGAAGTAACAAGAACCCCACAAAAACAAGGGTGAGATCAGGTGCTCCGAAGAATAACCAACCCCTTCTCTACTACTGCCACCTGTCGTGTTACTCGTTAGTCCAAGCCGTTATATAGTCCCAATCACTGTTATAAACATCCGGAATAGAAACAGATTCTCAGTTGTGACAGTGTGAAGATATCCAATTTCATTTGTGAAATGGAAATTTTGTACCGGTCAAACAAATTATGAAGGCGACAGAACAATTTCAGGGATTGTGACTTTTCACGAGAATCTTTTATTATAATAAGTTTTTTTCTTGTCAATAACAATTCCCTATCAATATAATTCTGATGGGAGGCAAAAACTTAACAGTAGCGTCTAAAAAGAGAAATATATACTCCTTATGTAGATGTTTGTACGAATGAATAGGAAGTTTGCAATTTTATTGTGGCTGATATCAATTTCTCTCGCATGGCTATTCTACACTGCACTTACATTAATTGTAAACCCATACCGAATTTCAGGATATTTTGCGTTGTAATACATGAATTATTCATTTTATTGCCAATGCATCTATAAAAATATTCTTATTTCAACTTAACAATAATAACATTTATCTATTTATATATATATATATTATATAAATAATCGTTCTGCTGTTGTTAGAAACTTTAAGAATTAATACCTTCTTCGCAATGATCACCAGAGAAACCTGGTGGACACTGACAGAAATATCCAGTTCGAATGTTGTTACATGTTCCACCATGTTTGCAAGGTTTGTATTGACATTCGTTATACTCTGTTCAAAATAATTGATGCAAAAACATGTATCTAGAAACTTCATTTGTGCCATTTTAGAGAAAAAAATTAAGGCAAAAATTTTTAGTGAATTTTGTTATACATTTATAACTACCTCTGAGTGTATAAAGAATTCGAAGTTACCAAAGGGGCAGACTGAAATCGTTAAGTTGGACGAAACCATGGCTACCAATGAAACGAGAGGCAAACTTTGAACACACAACACCACAGAAAAGTTTGAGTAACACGAACCCTACAAAAACCCGGGTGAGTTCGGGTGCTCCGGAAGGGTAAGCAACTCCTGCTTCACTAGTGGCATCCGTCGTGTTACATAGTAGACAAAGCGGGTGTAAAGTCACGATCGACGTTAGTCACAACCGGTATAGGAATGGATTTGTAGTCATGACAGCCAGAAGATATCCATTGTAATTTGTGAACTGGAACTTTCAACATTCAACCGAATCCTGATGGCGAGCGACAAATTTCCAGGAGATGACTCTATTCTTTCCCTATATGTCACTGCTGGTGAAAATTAGTTCCGGAGGAACTTGGCAGCCCAGTAGCCAGAATTTGCATCCTGGCATGATTTCATTACATAAATGCCTATAATTTTTCTTATAAAACTTAATAAAAAATTCTAAGGTTCTTTTTTCTGATATAGAGGTAACCCTTATCTTAGTTTTGACTCCTATATAAATTGTTTTGGTTCTGACATTAATTACAGATGTAAGATCTGTATGTTTGATTTAATAGTGTTGTGTGTTCTATGTTTGTCTTTCGTTTCATTTTGTTGGCCATGGTCTTGTCTGTCGTCTGACTTAACGATTTCTGTCTGCCCTTTTTGGTATCTTCGAATTCCTTTTAATAGGTATTTTTATAGTCCATGATATATACAAAACTGACGAAGTGATGACTTATTTATATACCAGAAATATTTGGTAAAATAGATTTTTTGTAAGCATTAACCTCTACAGAGAAAATTCTGGTATGAATCACAAGTTCTGTTTGACCGAATACAGAGAGAAACATACTCCATTACCAGGTGCGGCTTCTCCCACCGGCTCAATTTCTAGTTGTCTTGGAATGAAGCTGACGTGAGTATGCCTATAGTATCCTTGATTTCAAGTTCAATGTAAAAGAAACTTGAAAGGTTTCTTATGAAGTTTAGGTAACAAATAAATCGTAGGGCCTTTTAAATGTTCAGCAGGGGCCTTAGGCTTATCTATGAAGTAACGTGTCTGTCTACTATTTGACTCGTTGTTGAGTTCATGGCTTGGAAGGTAGAAGAATTAAATATTTCCTTCTTCATTACCTCCATGTAGTCTTTACGACACACCACGATGACATTGTTGGCGGCTTTATCAGCCGGTACAAAAACGAACCGTGTTCCGAGTTTTTAAAATTTAGCTTAAAGTCTAGAAATCGAAGATACGTTATTTGAATTTTCCAAATTGTGTGCAATCCGGATATTTACAATTGATTTGCCTTTATTGAGAAAAGCATGACGAGATTCATGTTGGGAGTACGGTTCATTTTGTGCACGTGAATTTCTGTAGAAAGGCATTCATTTTGCTGCTCAGTATATTTTTCCGCGGTAATATGATCATTGTTTATTGGAATAACGATAGGATCAGTTAACCAAAGAGCAGATAGCACCGATTCGTGCTGATTGCTATAAAAGAGGTGTGACAGTTGCAATACTTAATATCTACCAAATGGACATTTTTTTAATAAAGAAATCAATCATCTTCGGTGAACATTTTCTTAGAATCAGAGTGGTTAATAAAAATGTAATAATTATCCTTTTTACCGGGTAATAGTGGTGAAAGTGTGGAGAAATGAGTTATATTGCATTTCAAAAAAGGAGTGATCTTGATTGATTTTTTTTAGTTTTGGTGAATGCACATCTGATCCACTCCACTTTTAGAATAGCTAGTTCCTCAGTAAACTTAACGCTCCTTTTTAACCGCTAATGAAATCGTTTTTTTGTTACTTGGATAGAGGTTTTTGGAGCATTTTGCAGATTCCAAATATGACATTGCTTGTGGAGATACTTATGTAGTTTTTTTAATTTTTTGTTGACAGACATCTCTCTGAACTGCATGACAAATATGTTGTCGTCCTCGCCAATAAAGCCCTTACAAACATTGTCTCGTTTGTTAATCACACTACGTAGACTTCTTAATAAAGGAATTAGATATTGACAGTTCAATCCAATATATACCCAAACTACACTTACCAAAGAAGAAATCCTTAAAAATCATCGGTCAGTTTTGTCTTCCTTGAGAATTTCAATTTCAAAAGAAAATTCGATCTTTTTTCACTTTACTGGATTCCAAAGCTTCGCAAGTGTTCTTACAAACAACGTTACATTGCAGAGTCTGCTATTGCTCCAAAAAACCTCTTTACAAGTTACTGACATTTATTCTATCAGCAGTAAAAAACAAGCACCGGAGTTACTGTGAAACAAGTCATTATATAATCCAAATGTGGATTCTAAAAAAATACAAAGATCTGTTAAAATGTCTCAAATCAATGTCCTTTTCCTCTTGCAACATAATCAAAACATTTGATTTTACCACCCTGTATACTACTACTCCACATTCAAAACTCAAAGAAACGTTAAGAGCCTTCGTTCACCTTTGTTTAAGTTTGTTAAAAAGAAGGCAAACGCAGATACAAATACTTGGTTCTATGGAGGGACAAACCTTATTTTCTTATTACACACTCTGATTCTAACAAGACGTGAAGAAAACATTTGCGGAATGCTAGATTTCATGATAAACAACAGTTTTGTAATGTTTGGCACAGTTGTGTTTAAACACATTGTCGGTATTCAAATAGGAACCAACTGTGCAACCCTTCTCACAGATTTAGTCCTTTATTGGTATGAAGCTGATTTACAGAGCCTTCTACAGAGAAAAGAGAAAAAAAGTTGGCTTAATCTTTTGGTTTCACGTTCCGCTATAAAGATGATGTCCTTTCACTGAATAACTCTAACTTGGGTTACTTTGTTGACCGCATGTATTCCATAAAAAATTCTGCTTCTTACCTAGACTTACAACTAGAAATTGATAGTAAGGGCGGGTTAAGAAAAAAATTTTAAGACAAAAGTGATGACATTGATTTTTCGATATAAACTTTCCGTTTATGTCTAGCAATATTCCAGCCGCACCTGCATACGGAGTGTATATTTCTCAATTGATACGCTTCTCAAGGGCTTGTGCTTCCTCTCAGGATTTTATGGATAGAGGGTTGCAGCTAACAAGAAAGCTTCAGAGCCAAGGTTTTCTCAAGGAAAGATTAGAGTCATCACACCGGAAGTTTTTCGGTCGCCATCATGATTCGGTTGACCAGTACGAAATATTCATTTCAAAAATAACAATAGAAATCTTCCCACTGCCATGAATACAAATTCGTTCCTATACCGGTTGTGACTATTTCGATTGTGACTATATACCGGCTTTGATCACTGAGTTACACGACGAGTGCCACTTGCTTACCCTTCCTGAGCACATGGTTTTTGTAGGGTTTGTAATACTCCAGCCCAGTTTTCAGTGTAGTGTCGTGTGTACTATGGTTGTCTTTCGTATTATTTTGTTGGCCATGTTCTTGTCTGTCTTCCGACTTAACAATTTCTGTCGGCCCCTTTGGTACCATCGAATTCTTTTTAGATTCCACAGAATGAGAAAGACAAAATTCTTTCTACTTGTGTGAAATTTCTGATAAAGGTAGAACTGACCTGTGATTTCCATAATTTCCACTGTAATTTCTTCGAGTTATTACTGTGATAATCCATTTTCCTATCAAGCGGTCTATGTTTTGTGTATAATACAACATTACCAATATTGAATAAATATGGAGAATGTCGGTATGGTAGATGTACATTTCAAGGAGTTACCTCTCATGAATAGCATTAGAACCAGAAAATAAGAAGTCCAAGATTTAAAAAAAAACTCAAATCAGAACAAATCGAAATCGGAAGCCGACGGCAGAAACTGCAGCTAAGTGCAAAACTTCTTGCATTTCACAGATGACAATGGATATCTCCCGACTGTCATGAATGCAATTCCTTTCCTATACCGATTGTGACCAACATCGATTGTGACTATACCCCGGCTTTGACTACTGAGTAACACGACTTGTGCCACTAGTGGAGTAGGAGTTGCTTACCCTTCCGGAGCACCTGAACTCACTTTTTCGTAGGGTTCATGTTACTCCAGCTTTAGTTCTCAGTGTAGTCTTGTGTGTTCTATGTTTATGTTTGTCTTTTGTTTATTTTCTTGGCCAGGGTCTTGCTCTTCTTCCGTCTTAACGATTTCTGTCTGCTCCTTTGGTATCTTTGAATTCCTTTTCAAAGACTTGTATTTTTAATGCTTAAGAATTTTAACCAATACAGCCAATTTATGTAAAACATTGTATGGTAAATTTCTTATCACATTTACATACAAAAAATTATCAAGAATAATTGACGCCATCAAATTGCAATCTTTCACACGCAGCATGAACGAAATTGCCAACAAAAATGAAAAACCACCTGTCTTAGTAAGATTTGTCCCCACTGTTCAATTGAAATTACAGGGGAAATTTAGAAATCTGATTTCAATCTTTTCCCTAAGTCAGATAATGGTAGACTTTTCGTGTGTCTTATTTTAATACAATTCTTTAGAATAGTTTCAAGTTAAAATTTGTTTTGGCAGGAATCTGCCCTTTGGTATCTTCTAATTATTTTTATAACATTTCATGCATATTCTCTTTGCCAAAATTATAAATGAACCATGAAAAATCCCACTACTTTATGTTTATGTGCAGGATATTTTTTAAGTTATGGTAAATAACCTTTACAAAAATACATGAATGGTTGTGCGTTAAAAATGAACTTTTGGCCATAACATACGACTTAAACACTAGAAGTTTGTTGGTTACAAAAGGAATTTGCTTAAAAAAGTTGTCTGTGACAACATGACAAAGATTCTGCAACGGCATGTTAAATTTAATTTCCTTTACGGTTTCTTTATTCTGTGGTCACTATTGATATCTTTACTTGGAGTTTTCAATATCCCCACTCATGATTTTACGTATAATATCTTCCAATAATTTTACACTAATGACATTCGTGCAACTCAACTTACCCCAAAACCGATATGTTGTTACATCAGCAAAATCGGAATCGTTATTATTACCGAGAAAACATGACCATCTGCCACTCGTTGTTATTCCTTCTTTAATCGGAATAGTTAGAGTTGTTACTTTTGCTGTCAAATTCTGACTGA
>JAULBM010031502.1:0-11050 GCA_032357055.1 Geukensia granosissima
TTCTTGTGGAAGATCAGCAACTCTGAAAACAAATCATGATATTAGCAATGTTGAATACCCGTTAGGTAAAATAAAGTCTTACAGCAAGAACAGTAAATCAGTTCATTAACTACCTTAATTACAATATGTTATTTTATAAATAGTTAATCACATGCCAAGTTTACTCTAATGAATGATAATGAGGCAGACATGAAAGAAATCTAAACTTAATGTTCCTTGCTGATAAAACATATAAATGATCCTCAATTACTCTCATTCCAAAAATATTTTCAGGTGAAAAATTTTATGCACATGATTTTGTACTTTTGTGTTCCTGGTATCTCTATGCAATCAGAGGCAAAAATATCCCAGAAAAAAACAGAGCGGCCCTGGATTACTTTTTTTAAAATTTACTCTTTGATTTTTATCAAAAATCTTTGTAACCCCTTTTGGTCTACTATTGTATTGTGGGCAGCCCCTTCATGGAAAGTCTAACACTACTACTCATTTTCAGGATACTATATTAAATGGCATATATACATGTAAGTCCAGACCTCATATAAACAAGAATAATATAAGCATTAAAAAGATCATCACATATCAAAGGTCTTGGCTAATGTAGACTGCCATTATTTTTAAAATACAGTGCTAAAGGTATAATTTAAAATTAGGACTGACATTAAATTTTCACAAAGGTATTTTTGCAAAATTCAAATATTCATGTGTTTTGTTCACTAGATTCCTGAGGGACATGAAACAAGTTCTCCAACACATGCCAAGCATTTCTCAATTTTTTTTCAAACATATATTTGACAAATTGGAAAACAATGATTGTAAATATTTAAATTTTAAGGCCTACAAAGCAATTTTCTGGATTAACCTTGATCAGAAATGCTCCATGCCAAAATATTGGAAAACCAGGAACAACTCAGTGGCACAAAATGCCAAAATATTGGAAAACCAGGAACAACTAGGTGGCACAAGAACCCACATCTAATTTTTCTTGTTCTTTTGTCATAAGACTGACCTGATCAAGTAAAGTTATTTGATGCTGACTAAAAATAAAAGAATTTAATGGCATCTAACTCAAAGTCAACAATCTTTCTTACATTGGATCTGTACATGTGAGATTGTTGACTTTTGTTCATTATTTTTCTGAAGGACAAAAACTCCCCTATGATATATGGGCCTTTTAAGGAGTAACCTCTCAGTAGCATTAGAACCAAAACTTTGAAGGACAAAATCAAAACATTGTAAAATTAAGTACTTATATCCAAACAAACTGAATCTCAGGCAGCCAAACCAGGAGGGACATCTACCATTTGTAATATAAGGAATTAAGCCTCCTATGTTAATTCAGAAGTTCAGAATTTAAATTATTTCTGAAAATTGTAGTGAAATATGTGGTTAATTTCATGCCACCCATGGTTAATTTCATGCCACCCAAGTCTGAACACAGTTCTCGTGAATACCCTCAGGAAACTCAGGTCCACAAGCAGATGCTTATTTTTGCCTTTGAATTATTCATTGCAAAAGGAATAAATATATATAAGCATAACAATTTAAAGCTTATGTCACTGTATGTGATGCCTAACCATCATGCGCTTACTGGGTAAGGAATGGGTATTTAGGTAACTGATTAATGCTTACAGTAACTTGCATTCACCAACAGCAATGCAAGCAGTTTCATTACTCTTGTGTAGATATATATAGTCCAGATTAAAAACTATGGTCTATCAATATCTTACATTTCTTATATACATGATATTGATAGTGGATTTTATCCTTAAAATTTACCCCACAATGTCTAATTTTCATACCTATCAAGTGCAGGAGGATGCATGGTAATGGATCAAAACAAGGACACATAAGTAACTGGTATTTGCTGCCTTGCTAATAAGCCTGTTTGCATTAAGGAGTAAGAGCAAAGACTGGTTGGCTAAGAGTCAGGAGTCAATTTCACAAAATGTTGTGTAAGTGTAAATTCTATTGTAAATTATGACGTCACAATGGGTTTTCCTTTGAAGTTTTAAGACTTAGGATCGAACTTAGATTTATGAATTTTTGTGAAAACAACTGCAGAATAATATGTAAGGGTAGGGTGACATATCTTTTGTGGGTAAGTCAAGTGCAAAGCAGCTGGATCACTCAATTATTTCATATCAATATGTTCTTATCCTAAATATGCATTAAAATTTGCTGCTGTAAATGAAGCACCAAATAAATCGAGTATTACATGCCATAGTTATCCTGTATTAGATGTCCTCTATCATAAATTCTTCCAATCAGATTCAATTAAATAGTGAATCCCTGACATGTAAATATAACATCATATTTCAATTTCAATTGCATGTTGAAATAATCAATATATTACATAAAACTTCCACTCTAAAATCAGACATCGAAACCAATTTTCCAGATACTTTTGTTGACTGAAATCATAAGGATTCAAATGGATTCATCAAAAATGCATAAACAAATATGGAATACACCATTAAAGTACTCAAAAAAGGATGTCAATTAAGGGGTACCAACACGTAAGTGAAACTAGATAACATTGAGATGGAAACCATCTCTAAGGACCCCGCCGTAGCCTAAATAAAGTAAATTATAAGGGTCCCATGAAAAACCCTAAGTTTGGGACCTTGAGCTTTGAAGGACAAAAATTATTTTGGTACATGACACACCTTCTAATAGTGGTTATCAATAATGCAGAGTGTCATCCCTCTACAGTAGTTGGTTACAAAGTTCTGGAGCGGACGGATGGATGGACAGAGTGATTACTATAGGGCGTCTGCCACATAGTGGCGGGGCCCTAATAAATAGAAACTTTAACATAAGCTTATGTCAATATCATGCAATTCAAATAGTCCACATTTACATCTGAACATCAAACTAAAAATTTACCTTTAGTGGGGCAGGTTTAGTTGCATTTGGTCAGATAAAAATAAGATTTTTTCAACCCAGACATGGATATTATAAAACTTGAATCCCACAATGTGAGCATGGACATGGGCTGGATAATCAAAATGCAAGTAAAACTTGTATTAAGAGGTCACCTGTGAAAAGAAGGAAAAGTGACCATTTTAGACAAGTGACCCCTTAAATAAAGTTTGTTTATGAGAAAACCTAAGGTAATGGTACAAAAATGGTGCCCTTTAAAATCAAGTGGCTGTTTAACAGAGGTGACCACTTAACTTAACTGTGTGAAATTTCCTATACATTTTTTTTTACCCCCCCCCCTACATAAATGGATAGGCTCAAATTCAATTTTTTTCATGAATAATTCATTTTGATACTTTTTTTCTTTGCAAAATCTTAATTATATGCATGTCTCCCTAAATAATTTTTTTTATGTAATTTTGATTTTGACACTTGACCTTTTCAAACTTAGATTGTTACTACTTGTCAATCACATTTGCCAATAAAAATACAGCTAAAATTACAAGCTATTACCGGTACCGATGTACTTGATGAAAATAAAACATGTGACTTTCTTTTCAATCCACAGTACTTTCAGCTGTACAAGTTATTTTTTTTTTAAATTGTAGTTTGAAAACGGTCGATTGCACAGTTTTAATCTAGGTAAAACAGCCGAGTAAACACGTGTTACACTTTTCAGCCAAGGTTGATCTAATATTAAGACTGTGTCCCAGAAGTGTGTTTCCTGATCTATTTCATGGCCGTATATTGACTGATATTTAAAAGGCTATTAACTATGGGCCGTAAGAAGTAGTTATACAACTGCCACTCTACTTGTACTCTTATGGGGTTTTATTTTTTCACCTTTGTCGGGACAATGCAATCTTGGCTTGTACACATAATTACATAATTTCATATATTAATCTAAATGTTGAATTAATCAGGTTTTTAGATATGAATGACAGACACTTTATCTAAAAAATAACCTGACATTTTTATTTTTGGACGGACTTTAAATTCTGATAGAAACAATTCAAGAACATTCTATAGAAAATAATGGAATGCTACGAGTCTTGACCTTTAACAAATATTTCTATTTCATCTAATTTTTTCACCTACTTGCCATTAAAATGTATACTTGGTGATTAACTGCTTCATAAGTTTATATAAATACTTGTAAAATAATGTTGAACAAATTTGTGAATAAATAATTAACAAATAGGTAAAAAGAATTTTGTGGAATTTCATTGTCTGTGTACATGTATGTACATGTGATGTACTTTAAAAAGTACAAAACCATAATATTTTAATATCCTTGGAATAAGGCCAAATAAATTTAATAGCTAGATTTTCATCCACCTCTTGAAATAAAAGCGAGGCAGAGGGAGGTTTTTATTTTTTATTTTTATCTCCCAGATATTTCCTACAAACAACCTTAAAAGAAAATTTAATGTAATATATAATTTGTGCCTAACTTTACAAAAATATGCAGTAAAATCTATTAAACCTATACTAGACCAGCACTGGACATAGAAATTCTTGGAATTGTGACTATAACAAACATTTTAAAAATTGCCCAACCCCAATTTTTTTTTATTTTGTCTAATTTTTTAGGGGGGGGGGGGTGGTAATGAAAATCTAGCAATTATTTTTAATTAGCCTAACATAGAGTAAATGCATGAATATTGGCAAATATTGTCAAGAGAATATTATTTTGCGATAGCCAAAAAAAAAACTTTTACCAACACTAGTGCAAAAAACCTGTTATCGAACACAAAACTCTAATTTGAAAAAATGAGGATTTTTTCGTCATAAATGATGTCACATTTTTAAAGCAATACTGCACAGTGCATGCAAATATCGGCTAATCATACTGCACGTTCACCTTTTGTTACGTTCTACATGGAATATAACGTTGCTGGACAATAATTATATTAATCCTTGTCTTAAGCAAGAAAATATATATCATGGAAAAATTGAACCCTAAAATGTGATATTTCGAGCATACATGTATAATATTATTTTCAGGATTTTTGCTTGAGAGATCATTGTATGTGCTACATTCTGTTGTAATTTTTGCTATTTTTGGTCCAAAAAAAAGCTATGAAATGGCAAATTTCACCTTGAAAAATTATGTGAAATCCATATACAATGTATGAGAAAATATTATCTCAGTGTTTAAGCTAGCCCAAAATGGAGGGGTGCAGTACATCTCTGCCCTTTTGGTGCTCTCCTCTGCCCTTTGTATTTCTGAGATGCAAGTACAAGTAATGAAAATAAAGGTTATAATTTCAAGACAACATGTCTTTCAATATCAGACCCAATCTAGTTAAGGAGGTACCCAACACTATCACAAAAATAAATTCCACTCGTTTAATTTTCTTTTCATTTTTTTTTAGACATTTACTTTGATGAAAGAAGGAAAACATGAAAATTTCAAGATATTTGAACTACACATTTCTCTGGAAATATAGTAATTTCATCATCATAAATTTTGATCACTGAGATGCATTAATTATAATATAAAATGAAACTTGATTAAAATGTTTAGATGATCTTACAGAGTTATTTCCCTTAGGTGTTGGGTACCCCCTTAAACTTCATAGTGTTTAAAAAAATAAAAAGACATTTGGTATTTTATCAAGGTCATCAATTCCATTTTTGCCTTTTTAGTTTTGTTATTGCAATAAAGCGCCATTTATGTGCAGTTGCGCCCTCTGACCTTAAGTTCTAGCTAGAAAACTGAAACTGCAATCATGTTTCAAATGCACACAGCTGTATTGCATGTAAAAACATGATAATGAGGCAATTAAAACTTTTTACATTTCTTGTTCAAGGGCTAAGACAGTAAATATTTTTAAAAAATGTGATAAACAACAAGGATAAAACAAAATATGACTCTAAAAAATCACTTGCAGAAAGAAAGCAGCCAATGCAAAAAATAAAAAAAGGAATCTAAATCTACAAGCAATCAATGAGCAAGTCGCTCAAATTATCTCTTGCAAAAATTCCTTGTACATGTACATGCAAATAGTAACTGATTAGCTATGAATACCACACATTCATTTAAGACTGATCTTTAAAAAATTCTCAAGTCATAATTTTATGTTCTAAAATTTTAATTAAAACATTATTCAGAAACAATCTGAAAACTAAATTTTTTCCAAGTTGCTATATCATTATCTGGGAGTAAACCAAGATTAAATGCTATTGCAATGCTATGAATTTGAAATTCTGGATTGGCCCACCATGCATCCACAAAGAGTCAGCTTCAAACAATGACTGAGGTTTTTGTCACACAATTTACAGCATCTTTAGGACAGAAGACCTGGGTAAAGGGAGATGACTCTTGCAATCAGTAATACATTGATACAGTACACACAGTGAATTTTGTATAAAAAATTCTTAAGCTGATGAACTTTCTCAAACTTTTATCTGAATTCTGATCTTGGATTTTGCTGGTTTAATTCCGATAAAGTTGGAGAAAGTCGGAGAAATTTTACCAGCCTTGGAGTTATTGACTATACATAGAGAGTTTTGTATGAAAAACACTCTAGCCTGACCTTAGAGATTGGAGTGTTTTTCATACAAAACTCTGTGTGTACTGTACAATGTATGCCATTACATCAAAAGCTCTTTAAGCATTTAATTGAAACAGATTTTTCAAAATGTTGGATTGACAAAAGCATACCAAAAATTTACAAGAGTAATGTCCCTTTGCAGCTTCTGCTTACCTACTGACCATCTGCTAACTGTGCTCCTCCGTTACCCCTTATTGCCCCCTCCTTTTCAAGTTGGAAAGAGATTGACCATCTTCCTTCTTAAGATTTATACATTGTATTTTTCTATTGTGAATTTGTTGTGGTATAAAAACTTGCCATTTTTTCGGATTTTGCCTTTTCTTTTTTGCTTAAAGTCCAAGAAACAAAGCCGCCTGCAGGGCTGCATCCAAAAATCTCACAAAACCTATATATATATTTTACAACATTCTAGCATACAAAGGCAACTTAAAAGATGAATGCCTGGCACACATTTTAACTTACTACTGTTTTTGGAGCTACTGGTTCCCGCTGTAGAACTCCCAGCTATTATCAAAATATAAGAACCAGTGTAATCTTATTTTCAAACAAATGCATCCAATCAAAATTTTATTTCATACTTTCAAAACAATTATAATAAAAAAATTTGTTATTCTCTGGCCTCTAAATTATCAATTAGTCATGACATCCCATATCCTTTCTGTTTATAATCTAATGTTGGCAATTCAGAGCCTGTTACAGAGAACAGGATTTTGGCTTTGCAGATGGCTTGGTAGAGCGAGAATTAAGATTTTGAACTTTCAGTGACCTCAAGATACTGCAAAGATACTGATGAAATTTCAGTCTCAATCTGTCAACAAAAATTCTTCTGTCCTTTCCCCATGATGTCTGAGCAACCATACCTTGTTTTGCAAACTGTTGCTCATTAAAATTCACTAGATGAAAAAGACTGAACAAGTTTTCTTTCACAATTTACTGAAATTTCTTCTAAGACACTTGCTTACATAAGAAAGAATCTTTTTTAAAATACTCCAATCCAAAAACATATTGTACTTATTGTGCACAAAATAAAGAATTGTTGAGTTTAATTTTAAATTTTCACTTAAATGGATTACACAAAATGGTTGTTTAAGGTCTATTCTTACCTGCATATGGATGAGGTGCCATTCCACTATGTGACCCTGGCATACCAGGCATTGTCCTCTGTGGCCCACCTTGCATCATCTGAGGAGGTCCACCGTAGCCACCAGGCCTTGGACCCTGAAAAAAAAGGATCTTGTTTTATATCATTCAAATGTGCAAAACTAACAATTAACCAATTCACAGTGTCCAAATGAAGATATGGATTGTGGGCATGGGAAAGGAGCTTTGGAACTTCAGTGTTTTTGGTAAATTCTGCATCTTGGGTCCCTTTCTTGTTGTGATGGTATTGCTTCCCTTGGTAGATGCATAGCAAGCCTTAATAAGCTGAGCTGGGAGTTACATCTTTGGCTAAGTTGGTCAGATTGCTGACTAACATGCATGCAACCCTGGTTCTATTCCCAGTAGTGGCAGTCACAATTTTGTGATGTCAATAACGCTCTCCTTTTACCTACATGTTGTTATGTTGTACACAGACCTTAATAAAAATTTAGGTCAAAACTGTTGAAAATATAGACCAAAGCTATTTTTAAAACTGGCTGAAAAAGAGAACAATATCTAAAATTTCATGTGAATATACTTTAACAGAAATGGCCTTGTAAATATGCTGGGTCATTCACCTTTATGCTTGAGTGAGAATACATAATTTGTCCAAACATTTTTGTGCTCTGAAAGGTGTGTTGTTCGGACAGGCAGCAGGTTCTATTGTTTCTGAACTTTAAAAATGTTCTACTTTTTGGAAGAATGCTAGTTCAAGTGTCCTGATAAAAATGTGTCAAAATTATTAAATGAACATGGTTTTAAAAAGGAAAATGAAAAACATTGAATTAATGATAAAATGTTCTACATTTTCTATTAATCTATAAATCACTTAATCTTCAAATGACACAGTTGACTACATGTCTTATATCATTTTGATCTAATTATAAGTAGATCAATGTCAATAATTGGGGTATAAAATTAAACCAATATTGTAACTACTTCTTTTTTTCAATCTCTTAAGATTTTCATGTCCATTTTTGGGACCATGAATTGTCCACATGATTTTGTTTACGAAAAATAAGTGGGTGTCATTGACTTTGCAAATTAGGAAGGTTAAAGGTCAATTTCTGAATTTTTAACAGGTGAGCTTGGACCAATTTTGCTTACTTAATTGCTTAAATTGAATTTGCATCCAACTGGAACTAAGAGAGAAGCCAACCAGCTAAAAGTGAGCATTTGCTGCCAAAAGACAACCCACTTAAAGTCATAAATATGCAGATGAGGAAATTACATAACTCTTCTGATGGCTTTCTGGATTTGAAAAAGGCGGTACTTAAGTGAACAAACCACTCCCCTTTCTGCAAATTAAACAAGAAATGCTATAAAATAAAAAATTCAGTATTGGATATTTAGATTTTAATTTTAGACGGAAACACTGTACATCAAGCATGATCTTTCTGGTAAGTTATTTGCAAAATAATTTTAAGTTTTAAACAATGCATTCTACACATTTAAAAATAGGAGATGTGGCATGATTGTCCATGAGACAGCCACCCACCAAGTGACAGTAGAATTTTAACTTCTACAGGTCCAATTATGGCCTTCAACAATAACAGAAGCTGTAAAAGGCCCCAAAATGTAATTTTGGGGGGAAATGGGAAATCTTACTGACAATTTTCAAATACAAAGAGATTTGGTATTTTGGCAAAGGTTGCTAAAACTGCCTTCCATGGTGGCCAGTCACTAAAAAAAAAACAAAAAAAACAGGGGGTTCAAAAATTTTCTTGTCTGAAACAACTGAGCCATATACAACCAAAGGTTGGTGGAGTGATCTATATATGGCCTTCTTCCAAAATTGTGTGCAGCCAGCAAGCCAAGATCTCCGCCACACCCAAATTTAGTTAAACATAGGCCTATTTGGGAAATTCGCTTGAAAACCTTCTTTTCTGAATATACTGATCCAATTGCAACCAAACTTTGGTGTGAATGGTTCTTACATGTTCCTGTACCAAAATTTTGTCTGGCATCCCTGACTACCACCCACATTGCCACAGCCGAACTTTTTTAACTTAGAATCTTATGGCAAATTCTCTTGAAAATCTTGTCTAATTGCAATCAATCTTTGGTGGAATGGTCTTAATCTTAATCTACCAGATTTTATACATTAAACTTATATGACCTTCTACCAAAATTACCCCCTTAGCAAGATGGCTACCACACATGAACATTGGACCCTATTGGAAATTCATTTGAAAACCTTCTTGTCGGAAGCTACAGCCATTGGTTCAACCAAACTTTGTTGGAACGTTCCATATATGGTCTTCTACAAAAATTGTGTGCAGCCAGCAAGCTAAGATCTCCAGCACACCTGAATTAAGTTTAACATAGGCCTCTTTGGGAAATATTTGAAGATGAGTTCTGGAGGAATACATTTTATCTTACAAGGAGTTATGCCCTCTAATTACTTAAAAAATTGACAAAATTTACTTGTAGCAAATTTATTTCTCATCTGATCTGGATAATACATTAGCTTTAACTCAATTATGTATACAAGTATTTCAAGGGAGTTTAAAAATGAGTCCTGGTTGAATTTTTTTGTTAGTTAGAGTTATGCCCCTTATTCTAGCACCCACTTTGGATAATATATATGCAGTATCTTGAACTGAAGGAAACAGTTTTGTAGGAGTTATGCCCCTAAATAAAATAGAAAATTTTTGTCATCCAAAAAGCAAGTTCCTGTGTCCATCATATTACTGTGTTCATATTATTTCTGTGTCCAGCACAATACTGTGTCCATTCCCTCTGAAATGGCTAGGCCAAATGGAACCAAACTGTACAGAAGGCATATATGTGAGTCCTTTCTTCAAATTTCATTTCATTTCAAGTATGGGTACTGTAGAAGTTTGTAGATTATACGCTATCTTTTACCCTATAAGTAAGTCAAGGAGTTATGAACCCTGCACAATATTTGATGATTATTCCGAAGTAAGGCATTCATCTCTATTTGATAATGTTTAAAGAAAAGAAAGCTTATTTGCAATACTTGAAATATAAGATTTTTGGAATTATACCAAGTAATGGCTTCACAGTTATTTTTCAAAAAATTCTAGTTTTGGTTGAAATAATGGGGAGATTTTACAATTTCTGAATACTTTTGACTGAAGACTGTATCTCAACTTTCACCAACTTAAATCCACATTGTTTAATCAGAAATAGGTATTTTCTTTCATATATTGGCATGCTACTTTTACACTAGCCACCATTTTTAGCTCACCTGGCCTAAAAGCCCATGTGAGCCTTTGCCATCACTTGGCGTCCTTCGTCCGTCTGTCCTTCGTCCGTCCTTCCACAATTCACATTTTAATTTTCTCCTCTGAAACCATCGGGCCAATTTGAACCAAACTTTGGTGCAATGGTCCTTGGATGGTCCCCTTTCAGAATTGTATCTGGGGTCGTGATTGACCATCCAATATGGCTGCTGTTACTAA
>JAULBM010031513.1:4878-20899 GCA_032357055.1 Geukensia granosissima
GTCCAGCGGAAAATATTTTATGCATATTCAGGACGGAAACAATCTAACAAACAATAAATCAATATGTAGACTGGGAGCAAGGGACCTGTAGGGAGGAACTTTTAGACTGCTACTGGAAAATTGGGTGGAAAATTTAACCTTGTAACTAGCCTCCTACTGACCACTCAAAATGAGTTGTAACAAGGACGTCTTAAACATGCTTAGGACGTGGCATTTCCTAAACACGAGGCGTCTTTAACGTCTCCCTCCGGACGGATTGTGAATTTATACGTTCCTCCACAACCAGGTACGCCCCTTTTAGAGGACTTGTGCCTCCAGGACGGAAATACCTAGTGCATTTTCTTTCCCCGGCACAACCTTTGCGAAGGGGAGTTCGAGTATTTATACATCCCGCCCGAACTAACGGACGTCCCGTTAGTAGGGGTTCTACCTGCAGGCAGAGAAACCGAACGGCCTATTTCTATACCTCGGCCGCACTCGTGGGACTCAAACTACAGAGCCAATTGCAACCAAACATTGGTGGAATGTTTCTTTAGTGCTCTTTCAACTCTGTCCAGCATCCCTGACAACCAACCAAGACGACCGCAGCTGCCGAACTTAGTTTATTGGAATTCTCTCAAAACGTTCTTGTCAGACACGACTGTGCCAGTTTCAACTAAAATCTGGTTGTGCTTAAGTGGTCCTTTTCAAAAATTGAGTCCAGCATTTACCTCTTACAGGTCAGTCTAGAATGTTGCTGTTGCTAATAAAGGAAAAGGGATGGCATTTTTTTTAAATATCTTCTTTTCTTATTTGTTACAAAACTTTAGTGGACTTGAATGGTCTTATACCAAAATTATGTTTGACATACTTGCCCGTCCACAAAGATTGCTAATACAGCAAAACATGGTTTGGCAAAGGACTCTATCTCAAATCTTGTTGAAATGTTCTTATACTAAAGTTATGTTCTGCATCTCCTGTTTCCGCCAAACTTTATTAAATATAATTTCATGGAAAATTCACTTAGAATCTGGTTCTTTGCTCTTACTGATTAATCAAACCATAATGACGGCCATTTCCGAAGTGATGACTTAAATCATTCTATTAATTCAAAGAGTTAACGCCAACAAAAGATCTTCTGAAGCTGTTATTTCCCGGAAACCCTTTTGTCCTTTTGAAGATTTTATTAATACAAAATAATTTAGTTACATTCCGATGTAGGGCAATCACTGATGATCCATAAAACCTATGCTTAAACCATTTTACAACTTATCAGTCTGATAAAACTTAACATTCCGTTGTTAAAACTGATTTATCGTATTGAAAAATACATATGTACTGTTTGCACGGCCAAAAACTACATCTTCATAAGATATGTACAATAAGGTCATTTTTCAATTGCTCAAAGACAAGAACAGTTATATTTTTATCTGTTGTATTTTTTTAAATTTAGCATGATATATAGAAAATATTTTAGTTACGTATTTTAACAAAAATATTTTAAAATAAAAGTTAAATAATGAAAAAAAATTATTTCAAGGAGTTAAATTTCATTAGTATTATTAGCTCAAAAACGTGGAAAAGGCAAAATACAAAAAAAGTAAAATGGAGTACTCAAATCCAAACACACTGAAATAGGCAGCCAAATCTAGCGGGAGAACATCTACCATGTGCCTTAAATACAATGAAATCTTCTCTTTTAAATCAAGGGTTAAGAATTTAAATGATTCCTGCAAATTTTGTAAAAGAAAACGTGGTGAAATTTATTCCAGAAAAGTCTGACAACTTAGCTGGTGAGTCCCCTAGATAATCGCGCTGGTCAACCAGTAGAGGCATCGAGCAAGTGGTTTTAAAATAGAAGTTCATTAATGTTGAATAAAATGATGAATTTTGCTATATGTACAATTCGAGGAGTTATCTTTCATCAGTAGCATTAGACCAAAAAAGATAAAAAAAAACAGGTAAAGCAACATATTGTAAATTTGTTTGGAATTTGTATTGATATTCTATCTTAATTTCGGAAAAGAGAACAGCGTTCAGTGTCCTCCTCTTAAAGCTTAATTATTACCTAAAAGATTTTTAGATGAAACATATGACATTACGAAAAGCACAAAAGTGAACATTTAAAAAAAAATTATTTTAGTATATTCCAGTAAATCATTATCAAACTCTCAAATAATCTTTTTCTATAACAGAAGTAACAATGATCTTTTACCAAATAAATAAAAAGGTTATTTCGGTCTGCAATTTTAATCATCTTAACACGTTTCATTTCAATCTGATTTAAGAAACTGAAGACAGTCAACTAGACCAAGATTCAAAAAGGAAAGGGAAATTCAAAACTGTATAACTTATTAAAGAAAAAACCTGACGGCCTTTAAAATCTGAATTTATGATTTGTCTTTTGCCCAATTTATTTCCTCAGTATCAGTTTGATTATAGTCAAGTTCAAGACTTAGTTTTTACAAAAAACCTATTTATAGTAGGTAACAACACAAAGGATGACTTTGACCTTACAATTGAAGGAATCTTCCCATTTCTTTCTTTTTTCTTATTTGTTTCATTATTTTCTATCTAGCAAAAAATAGAAGCAGTCCGGAAATTAAACCTTTTTAGAAAAATATTTTTGTAACATAAGTGATTTGAACTACTGACCTTGAAATCAAAATGGCTATCGTTCTTCTCGTTTTCTTTCATCTATACAAAATCTGGCAAAGCGTTACTAAAAATGTTATTTGAAATTAGTACTTTTGATCTTGACCTTTGACCAAAATCAAAAAGAATTCTTTACGTTTCTATTTTTAATAACGACACTGGACTTTTAAAACAAAAACGCGTTTTAATTATAGAAGTTACGATGAGTTCTGACTTCAGTATTTATTGGGATGTTCTCCTCCCTTGGTTTTTATGTCGTTTATGTAAAAGGCAAACTAATCATACCATTTATATTTTTTATAAGTAAGAGTAGTGACCTTGACCTTTGATGCACTGACATAAAAAAAAATCAAAAAGTTTCTTTCTGGTTCTCTTGTCTTTTATTTCGAAAAGGCGATTCAAGCTCAAGATACAATCTGGTAACGCATGGTTAAGACAAAATTCTAACAGAGATCTTGAAATAATGACCTGAAGGAAGAAAGAACGGAGGGGCGAATTCTAACGTCCACTGCTCTCGTGAAACGTTGGGGGAAAAGTAACAACAACATTTTTCAGGTGATTAGCATCACAATCACTGGATGTGGTCTGTTGACTGCAGGTATGACAAACTAAGTATTTAGTAAATCGTGAATGTCGACTGCAACTTAACGAATCCAAGTGTTTTGTAAAGTGGAGTACACTGTAATATCCAGAATATGCATCATATCTTTTTTTTTTTTAAAAATGCAATTTGCGCATATGTGCATACCTTTGCCACTCACTGCAATATTTCAGCGTGCGACAATCTGTTCAGTGTATTATTCTGCTAAATCTTTGAATTAATATGGTGGAGTTGAGCGTCTGATCTCAATAAACAGGTAATGTTTAATAATTTAATCTTTTTTCGAGGGGTACATCAAATCACTGAAAACCAAAATAAAATCTAAAAATCTCAATCAATTTCATTGAAACCCCACTCAAGTTGGATGCTGTTTTCTGAGGCGGTCAATATGTATTTCTAATAGGTTGAAATTACTTATCTTACACAGTCAACTTTGCATGAAAAAAAATTTTTTGACATTTTTTAAATGCAACATTTATTATTTACACGAAATATCACGTTGTAAAAATTAATTTGATGCGAAAAATGATGGCATCAAATTCACATCAAAATATTTACGTCTGAAAATGACACGAAAAATTACGCATGAAATACGTGTGAATTTTTCTTGTCATAATGACATGAAAAAAAAAAATCACAGTAAATTCATATATAATTCGTTTCAAAATACGAAAAATTTTACGCATGAAATTGATGCGTGGCACATTTGACTGTGTGGTGGTTGAAGATTTCTAAATTATGGAGGAAGAAGACTGCCTTTCTGAGAGGTCATTTTGGGCTTGTTTGTTGTTCTTGTTAATGAAATATAAAATGAAAGCAATTGACGTTTATAAAGTTTGGCACTTGGTGTCAGTAAAAGAGGACGAAAGAGAATAAATTGAATGCTTTATTAACTTCTAGCTGCTAAGGAGCAACCAGTTGATTTGTGGGGGGAATAGAATACACTTTGGATCCTGACTTTTTCGCAACATTTTAATCTTGCCTCTTTCCCTTTTTTTGTTTTCGATATTGAATTCTATATGAATCGTGGAATATTGTCATCCTGTCTTTTTCATACCAAAAATGAGCCTTCAATTATGCATCGTACATTTTCTTTAAAATTACGTCCACGCACCCTTTAAATAATGATTGCTCCCGAAATTCTATTCTGTCAGCAAGCTACGGTTTCAGTTCAAAAAATGATATGGGGAAGTAATAAATATTAACGTTCTAGTCTCTGTTCGAGGAGGGTGTTTGTCTTTTTAAAAAGATTGATATTGTTTATTTTTATAAGAAATGTAATAGTCTGTTTTATGATTTCAGTTCATTCTGAGGTTTCCTTTTGTTCTGTTACTTTTGCGCATGCTGAAAATAGAATCTTTAACGGAACAGATCTTAAAGCAGAACTCAGATTAGGAATCATTTGGATTTATATAAGTAAGTCAAGTTTTTTTAAACATGTTAAGGAAAAAATAATACGAAATATCACAGTATATTTTATACATAGATACATCTATGGAATATCGGTCTTATCTTGTTTTTCCATTAATATAGAAATCATTGATAAATTACGACGCTGTTTAAATATTTATTTAGTTATTAAGTTATGTCAACAAGATATAAACAAATATCAATTGTAATCGAACCCATCTATTTTACTCTTCATTAAATGTGTATTTTGGGAACTCATTTTTTACAGTGTTTTCATTTACTGTGTTAGTTTCTGCCTGTTTACCTTTTCCTCTAATAATGACGGAATTTTGATATTTCTTTATCCATTTGTCATTTCTATATCCTTAGTTATTTTGTTGCGGTAGGAAATGCCTAGTTTTTGTCACTTTTTTAAGATTTAAATGACACTTATGTCAATCACTGCATTTTAGATGTGCGTTTAACATCTTGCTAGCAGACGTTACGGAGACTCCTAGTGAATAATAAATTGCCATTTACAAAGATGATATGAAATATCCATTTCACAAATGACTATGATTATCTTCTGATTGTCATGAATACAAATGCGTTCCTATGCCGGTTATGACTAACATTGATTGTGACCAAGACCTGCTTTGACTAGTGAGAAATACGACAGTTGTCACTAGTGGAGCAGGAGTTGCTTACCTTTCCGGAGCACCTGAACCCATTCCTGGTTTTTGTAGGGTTCGCGTTACTGCAGCTTTAGTTTTCAGTGTAGTGTCTTCTTTCTGTTTCTCTTTCGTTTCATTTTGTTGGCCCTGGTCTCGTCTGTCTTCCGATTCACGATTTCTGTCTGCCCCTTTGGTATATTCAATTTCCTTTTATGAATCAGTTTCACTTCCTCTAATAGATCATCAAAAAGATAAATTTTAAAATATTAATTATTATATTATGAGTGACACAAAACATTCACAAGCCATTGTGTGTACTTACAATTTATGATAATTTCCAACTTTATATTCCGACCATCATCCCTACCTTTAGTACATGTGAATATATTGTGATTGTCTTTTCTGTTTGTTATAAACTCATAACTTGTATTTCCCTCTTCGCCTTCATTTGAGTATCCAGACGTCAAAACCGTTCCGTTTAGTTCAATCGAAATATAACAGATAGATTCCCACCAACAATAATTTTGACAAAGCAGAATGATTTCTCTGTTTTCTCTAAGATATAGATAATCTGTTAGGCCCAGCCTAACCCACCTGGAAATTATTGCTGGAAACTCTACAAAAAAGTATTCGAATGTACAATCAATTTATAGATTATTGAAATTCATACATATACACGTTAACAACTAACATATAGTTCTAGCTTCGATTATATACTGAATCATGAATTTATGTATAGTATGGGAGTAGTAACCCTAGAATATTCCTTGTTTAAGAATTGGTAATGTTTGTGCGTTAGTTTAATTCCTTTTTTGTAAAAATCATATCACTATTGATGGTCTTGCAAATTTGCTATTTATTACGTCTATTTATCTAAACACTTAACTAAACAAAGTCGACTGTAAAAGGCGAAGGTGACTCCCCAACTTTGGCTCAGTATACGAAAGGTCTACCTTTCCATATAAAAAGAAGATGGAATGTTGACTATTTTGTTTATGTTACTCTTAAAAGAAAAAAATCACGTCGGTACCAAAGTCTTACCAACAACACTTCTAACTGAGAAAATAGTCTCGCGGATCTTGCGGACTGAAGGCAACGTGATAATAGATATTTAATAGATTAAAATAAATTGTCACTTCTTACTCTATTATTTGTTTGTTTACAAAATCTTACTTATGTTGCGTAATCTTGAAACCTGAGTCAATTTCCTTAGCGGCCTTGTCTATAGCCTCCGGTCATAAGCTATTCGACGAGGAGGGGGCTGTGTGTCCAAGTGGTCTAAGTATTTGGTTTAAACTTACTTGTACAGACCACTAAGCCTATCAGTTATACGGTGTGAGTTTTCGCCATACAAAAACGAGTTGAGTTTATCTCGCATCGCACATGATACTGTTTGTAAGTTACCTGCCCAAGGTATATGGTTCTCCCCGGGTACTCCGTCTTCCTTCACTAGTAAAACTGGCATTAATCCCCAATCCAACAAACATACAAACAAATAAACTATGCGTTCGACGGCCATTAATCGAAAACCCGCTGTATGGTATAGTTCTTGATAATTTTTGTGTTCATTTGTTTTAATTAAATTGAAAATATTTTATCTAAATAGACCACTTATGTCTTTATTCAATGTATAGATACTTAAAATATTATGCTCATTGCTACCGGTAAAAAACGGAAAAGAAAATGTATGATTTGAAATGTAAATCTTCACTTCCGTTTTTGTTTCTCTAAGAATTGGAAGACGTAATATTTATTGCTAAAAGACGTCCAAGTGTCTTTCCACCACGTTTAAGATTTACGAAATTTAAATGTATTTTGCCAAGACATGGATGTTCTCTATTTGAGTATAACAGATGTATGGGATAACAGCCAGGAGAGACCGATACAATGTTAATCTTTCACATGTTTTGTCGCCCTAGCGTTTTCAAAAAAAAAAACCGAAATCGTCTACTAAATTTGTATTGTCCGAGCTTGCAAAGGTGTGATGACCGCCTGTAGGCTGTGTATAATGCATGTTAATAGTACTATATAAGTGAAAGCTTTGGTAAAGTGTAAATAGTATGTTGATTTGTTCGCGAAATAATTACAAAAAAATTATATTTTCTGTAACGAAATTTAGACAATATCTGAAATGAAAAATATTGTCTTCGAAACTAAGAAGCCCTTATTAACAACTTGATTTTCACATTAACGTTTATTCGAAATGTAATTGTGCTCTTCTTTGAGTTATAATAGATATACGAACGAATGTTTTTACAATATCAGTCCAAAAGTACAGTACATAAAAATGCACATTTAAGACTTTCGTAAACAGTCTTTATCTATCAACATAATACGTTCCGAGAAACGTTTTAGCTAACGGGCATTAAAAAAACCTACACATCAGCTTAAATTTATTCGCAACAGCATAATATATCACATGAACTCAAGTACATGAACAAATTAGAATAATTTATCTCTCCCGGATATAAATATATACTGTTCTAATGTACAGTAGCAACCTGGCGAAAGTTATAAGCAAGGCTTTCAATTTGCCAGCAAAAATAGCTGGCTAGTGTCCAATTTGCCAGCCTGCGTTGAACGCTCGTCAGTCTATTTGACAGCAAAAAGCTTTCAACGATTTTAATCCTAGCTAGATACAGTTTAACACTGGCCAGCCCATTTTAAACACTGGTCAGCTAGCCTTAAAAGCTTTTGACCGCTCGCCGTTGAATTTAAATAGCCTCTACTGTAAATTTTGTTATTATTGCAATTATTTATATAAATGATGACCTGTTTGCAATTGATATTCGTCAATTGAGATAGTTAAACATACAATTTCGAGACTTGGCGAGGTCCATAGTATCTTCTAAACAATTTCTGATGGCAACTTTTGAATATAATATTAAATAAAACTGTATATACAAATTCTGAACCGATATATAATACATTTACTTGTAACATTGAATGTCACGAGTCTATCTCATAAATATATTTTTTCCGTTTATTTTTTTGATAATATTAGAGAAAAATCGAACTGAAAATATAAAATTGACTTCATTTTTTGCGGATTGCCGGTAAACTGGCAAATTTTGTATGTTAAGGGATACTATGTAATTGTAGCTTGAAGTAGGAAGTACATTTTTTGTTCGCTTAGATTTACACTACATTTTTTCCAAAATTGCAATAATGGTTAAGAATTAAATTTTTAAGGTCAAAACTACCAATTTACTTTTGCTAAAGAGCAAAAAATCTTTTATCGCAAAGATTTATTCTACATATATAAGCCAAATAATGGACAGTCGCAATATAATATAAACCTTGAATTTGGATTGTTAACTTATAGTGCTAATGCTATATGCTTAACAGCAAAAATTTTTTGTCGTCGCGAAGATTCAATTTCAATAATGGTTTGTTACAATATAATATAACTCATGACTTAGAATGTCAGACTTAACTTTTAAGTCAAAACTACAATTTTTTAATGTAAAAGAGCAAAAATTCCTATGTCGCAAAGATTCATACTACATATCAGCCAAAATTTTCATTAATGGAGAGTCACGATAGAACACAAATCATGGGTTGTATGCTTTTTTTAGAATACAGAAGTACAAATTAGATATTCTTTTTGCGAAAAATTTCTTTCTCTAAATGATTTATTCCAAATTAGCCAAAAATTTCCAAATGATTGGTTACGATATAATAACATCATGAATTTTGAACATTGAACATAACTTTTAGGTTAAAGTACAAATTTTTTATGCGAAACAACAAAAATTTCTTTGTCGCAAAATAATTGTCCAAAATTGCAAAAATGGACAGATACAAATCGTAAATTTCGATTGTGTACTTATCTTTTGAATTCAAGAATTACAAAATGATGAGTTCCAAAATATTATAAATCATGAATTTAAATATCGAGCATAACTTTGAAGGTCAAAAATAGCAAAATAGCAAAAACTTCTTCCCCGCAAAGAATTTTTCTACATCATTATCCAAAGATTTAAAATGAATAGTCACAATATGATAAAAACCTTTAATATGTGTTGTCTTTAAATTAAGAATTCAGAAGTACTAATTTTATATGCTTTACAAATTTCAATTTCAATAATCTTTTGTTACGATATAATAAATCATGAATTTTGAATACTGAACATAACTTTTTAGGTTTAAAGTATAATTTTGTTATGCGAAACAGTAAAAATTTCTTTATTGTAAAGATTAGTTCTACATAATTGTCCAAAATTTTAATAATAGACAGTAACGGTACAATATAAAGCTTAAATGATTGTGTATCATCTTTTGAATTCAAAAGATACAAATTCTATATTCCTAACAGCAATAATTCCTTTGCCGAAAAATTTTCACTATATCTTTGCCAAAAAATTTCGATAATAGTGAGTTACAATATAATAAAAAAAAATTTTTTGTCGCAAAGATTTTTACATAATAATTTCCCCAAATTATCAAAACTTTACAGTCACGATATAATTTAAGCTGTATTGTGTACTCATCTTTTGAATTCAGAAGTACAAATTTTTTTATGCCTAACAACAAAAATGCCTTCGTCGCAAAGATTTAGACTATATTTTTCCCAAAATTGAAATAATTGTCGGTAACGATATAATAATGAATTTGAATACCTAAGATAGCCTTTAAGGTCAAAAGTAAAAATTGTTAATGCTTAAGGGCAAAAAACCGATAAAGTATAAATTTTTTACTAAATGAATATTTTAATAGTCATTGTTTACAGAAAATGTACGTTGGATATATTATTACATCGTATAAGACTTTCAGTTGTAATCGGCGAACAGTTTCAGCAAGTTAAAACTGACTTAATCGTTTGTGCCGTGGCAAAAAATCAGTACGGTGATATGCACGTTGTCTTAGTCACATACATTTTGTGTAACTTTCGCCACCTATCTTCAAAACAACAGCATTTTATAAAAATATGTTGAAATGTCTTCTAAACCAGTTTTCAAAAAAAAAAAATAATATTTTGGTAATATGGTGAGAGGCACAGAGATGGCCGGACATAATGAACATACGTTCTATGATAATTTTAAATAAACAAACAAATTTTCTAATGCTATTAAACCCACCAGCTTTATTTTTCAGTTATTTTAAGGATGCGAAATGGATATTACGTTACATTTTAACATTCTAAAGAAAACATTCCCATTTGAAGAAACTATATATAAACAACCTAATATTTATAAAACTATTGTTCGAGAGGACCGAAACCCCGCAATAAAGATGACAGACGTAAGATACGTTCATTTACCTTCTTGTCATCTTAATAAAAGTGTTCATGTTGTGCCTAATCCTCATCCCTTTTGGATTGCCACTACAATAAGGCGTTCATAATCCCGTGCATATTGTCATCAATATCAGTAATTCATCAGTAATGCTGAATTATTTTGTGTTTATTCGAAATTACCGTTTGGACTTTCAACACATTGGCCCCTAGTCTAATGATGTTTTTCTACAAGACGTATTTGACGCAACTGACTTTTATATTTTGATAATAAATAAATAAGAATTGGTTGGGTGTTTCTGGCATTTATCCATTACACTTCATTAAACATTTCAAAGAGTCTATAATACATAAGCTTTCTTTCTTATTCTTTTGGAAGATACGGCTAAAGTTGTTACCGAATTGATGATAAAAATAGAAGGAAAGTAAACCTTTAATGCTTTTCTTTTTGGTATATTTATGATATTGTAGCGTTTTGTTTTCATATGTCTGATTTCTTTATTCAAATTAAAGTATGACGACTGCTTAAATCTAAACAAGTGAATATTGTGACGGTTTACGTAGGCGTTCTCTTCGCAATAAAAATAATACCAATTGCCAGAAATAATAACTAATTACGGTACTTATTTTAAAAATATAAAGCACAACACAAGTAAATTAAAGTAATTTCTCATGGACAAATTCAAAATACATTAATACGAAAGTTGTATAACTATTGTGACATTTGCTGTGCTCTACACGTATCAACGCTGTTTGATTGTAATCAAAAATTTTTTGGTAATAAGGTAATAAAAATCACACAGATATTCAAATTACAAACTAAGACATTTGAAAAATATTATATTTCAGTGTAACAGAACCATAAACTGCTAGACACGAAATCCTGCAAGGTAACCATATAAACATTCTTCTCTTTAATTAAGTATTGTAAAAGTAAATGGTTAATATTGATGGCCTATTAATAGAAAAAAAAATACCCTGAGTTTTGGCTTTAAAATATCTAAAAGGATTTAAGTCGGAAGACAGACAAGACCATGGCCAACAAAATGAAACGAAAGACAAACATAGAACAGACAACACTACACTGAAAACTAAAGCTGGAATAACACGAACCCTACAAAAACCAGATATTTATATTTATTTATATATTTTAACTGATATTTATAGTTTTTTTATTGCTTTATTGTCATCAAACCACTTTCCCAGGTAAGGGGTAATGTTACGCTATCTTAAAATAGTTCATTCCCGCCACATATTTGATGTGTATGTCCCAAGCCAGGAACCTGAAGTCCAGGTTTAGTCGTTTATCAATTAATCATTTATTGTTAATTGGTAATTGTTTAGCGTTTTAAATAGATTAAGCCGAATATCGTGTTTTATTAATTTCACATTTTGTAATTTGGGGGCCTTTTACAGCTTCCGTTATGGTATGGAATCTGGTTCATTGTTGAAAACCGTAATGTGACTTTTAAAAGTTTAAATTCGACCTTGGATATTTGTGTCAAGGACAATCATGCCATATCTTTTATTTTTGTTCGTTTGAAAAGTATCACCTTTGTCTGACAAAAATATGTTAAATCTCGTTACATGCTCGTGACATGACTGTCCCATGAACATGTATGTTGTTGTTTTTTCATTAACTCGTTTCACATCGTTACTTGATTTTAGCTACATATGAATCTCCTCACATTTTTTGTCTGGGATTTATTAAAGTATGCCTTATAGTGTAGGCTTTTTTCCTTTGTTAATTAAAGGGCCTAAAGAAAATCTTTTAATGGTTTGTTTGTAATTCGTTCGTTTTGGATAGCTTTCTCGCGGACAATCATACCTCATGCCCCGGTTTTAAAAGGTAGAGGTGGGAACAAAAACGGAACTCTGCTCTGAAACGCCATGTATGATATAAAGATAGGAGAAGTGTCATGATCGCCATGAGACAACAACAAACCAAATGACAGCAGAATTTAAACTTCTACAGGTCCCATCCTGGCCTTCAACAATGAAACAGAGTCCATTCCATACCGGGAGCTATAAAAGCCCCGAAATACAACTTTTGAAAATATACTTTAAGCTCTTAAATGATCTTTTGGTACAAACAGAGATGGAGAACTTTTTGATGTTTTAGTGCTTCAACGGTCGCTTTCCAAATATTTTTAACGTAATTAGCAGTTCAGTATCATTTACCAGTCAATGAAAACATCAACCGAGTTCTTTCTTGAGAAATCAATTGCTTTACTAACGATCATATTGGTTAAAGTATACCCAGAAATAAAGAGCCGAGAATTTGGAATGATAATTGGCCCATCGTAACAATATCAACGGCCGTTTTCTACTGATTGTTTCCAATCCGTAGTATTATAACGAAAATTAAACTAAATCTTGAAAAAAATGAATTAAGTTATATATGTATACATTTCATTACATGGATGAGGGAGTAAAACAGTTCTTTGATTCAATTCATACTTGCGTTTCTATTTGCGAACGTGTATTTTTTCACAAAGATAAATGCCAATAACTCAAAATTTTGTCAGTAATGAAATCATCGAGTAAAACGTCAGATTAATTTTCTAGTTGAATCAAAGACAGTTTTCTATTCCGCGAAGGTTGAAACATTTATAATTGATATTGCATTTACAAATGGTACCAAACAGGTAAAGGTCACAATAAAAAAAGATTATACTCTATGTCGGAGTTTGTTGGAACCGGAAAAAGGTTGTGAAAGAAAACACAGGTCGTCGTATTCCCAAAAATAGTGTTTATTTTGTAGATTGTAAAAGTGCATAAAAATTACAAAGCAAGAATACTTTTTAGCAGTCACGATGTATTTGAAGCTATGCTAAAATTTTATTTCTCTACGGGAAGTAGCTTTTTGCACGCGCTAGCGCGAGAACGGAGTACACATTGCCAGCGCTGCTTTATAATTAAGCAATAAACTATGATTAGATAACATTTTAAAATGTTTTGAGGAGCACCTGAATTAAAATTCAAAAGTAATAATCTATTTATATGAATTGCGAGAGAAAGTCCGAACAAAAGAACTGTTACCAATTTTTAAAAAATATTTTATCTAGGTTAAACTTAAGCGCTCTCCCAAAAACGAAGATGGCCTACCAACATTGTGAAATTCAGGGGCAGATAATAGTATGTAAAACGTGATACATAGTATAAAACATAAACCATTAACTGTAGAATAATTCTTTCTTTCTATTAAAAATAAATGCAATGACAGAAACGCACATATAACATAAATATAGCTCGAAAATTACACTCCACATGAGTATAAATGTCAATTTGATTATAGTATAATTTTACGTAGACATTTTGCCGGAAATTTATATCGCCTTTTCACATTATTCGGTAAAAATTGATATTCAAACGAAGACACAAGTTTTTCTAATTGATTTTTGTTGCCTTATTTCAATTTTTGTCCTATGTTAATTTCTGTATTTTTGGTTCATAAAGTGGATGATCTCTGTACTTTGATTTATCGAAAACTTACAATTTAATTTAATGAAGACAATTTTTAAAATCAAACGCTACATATAATTCGTTTAAATTACATTAAATTTAGATATTTGATCAGAAGGTGCGTTCAAGAATAAAATTAAGTTCCCACTACACGACTAATAGTTGATGATTACTTGATAATTGAGATGAAAATAATGCCATTTTATCATAGATTGCAATTCCGTAACAGGGACTATATCAAATAAACGGAAACGTAGAAATGGTTGGAAGAATGAATGATAGGGAAGATCTTAAAAGTTTGGGGACTGTGTACAATGCAATTGCCTATCTGATGTTATTTCCTTTTCCATGTACAAATTTGTATAAAAGCTGTACTCGTGAAAGGAAAGCAACGAAAGCATTTTCATATCAGAAAAGTGTTTATCTTAAGACAATATTTGTTTTGATCTAGAAGATTCTCCACATCAATAAAAGAAAAAAATATTCCTACAAGTCATTTGTTCGTAAAGCAAAAGGGAAGAAAGATAAGCTGTGGTATAAGCTTAATTATCGTGTAACCCCACATGGGTTGTACAATATCTCATTTTTCTACGTATTTACGGGTAAACTAAAAGATTTTAAAAAAAATCGGAAAGGATACATATGCAAGGCTAAAATTTTAACAAAGTTTTAACCCGATTTGACATGAGCTACATGGCGGGTGTCCTGCAGGAAGCAGAGACTGCTTACTCTTCCGGAGCACCTGTGTCTACCCTTAGTTTTTGATGGGGTCCATGTGGTTCATTTGTTTTTTAGTTTTTAGTGTTGTGTTTTTGTCGTTTTGGTCTTGTCCTCGTTGCATGATGACGTCCATAGAATTATAAGAGGGATAACTGTAACTTAGGCAAAACATAAATTATGATTCTGACCTGAAACACAGTGCTAAATTATTTTTGCTTCATAACAACTTCAGTAAGATCTATTTTTATTTTTAGCCTTTATTTACATTCTGACGATAATATTGAATTGTACAGAGATGAAATAAATATATTGGATAGTCTATGTAGACACAATGAGAATTATGGAAATATAATAATTGCTGGTGATATAAATGCAAGTTGTAAAGCAATTGATTTAAAATGTACCATTAAATATAAATACAAAGAACTGACAGGGTTTGTCAAGAGGCACAACTTAATGGTTGCAAATGTAAATTTTTATAATAGTTGACTAAATTACACGTTTGTTCCAAAACGAAGCATGTTAGATTATATCATGTTTAATGAGTGTTTATATAAACAATTGTTATCCGATGAAATCGTTGCTGAAGGGTCTTTCTGTTCAACTTCAGATCATCTTCCTATTTTTGTTAAATTCACATTAAAGCATAATCCCCATACAATTATTTCTCCTAATCATAAACCGCCAGCGTGGCACAGAATGAATGAGCAGCATGTAAGGAACTATCAGAACAGTATTCAGAAGCCTATTACTGATCTTATTGATGATATGAATAGTGGTCTGCGTGATACTGATGTGATCTATCAGAATCTTGTGACCGCTTTAATTAATTCGGCCGAGAAGACTATTCCGAAATGTAGCTTCAATCCGCATACGAAACCGTATTGGAATGCCGATGTGAAAAGTGCACATGAACATGAACGTGCTATGCGTAAAGTTTGGATTCAAGATGGACAACCGAGAGGAATGGGTTATGAGTCATGCCGAAATTACAAGCGGGCTAAATACGCTTTCAGAGACATACAACAGGCAGCCTTCGAAGCATACATCCAGAAAACTTATTAGGACATAAACATTGCATCCGAATGTGATAAACGTCTCTTCTAGAGACTAATTAAGCAATTCAAACCTACGGTAACTAGAATATATCCAGAAATAGTGTATAAAGATGTTACGTGTAACACACCTGAGTCGGTTGCCCATGCATTCTCAAACTATTATAGTGAAATGTACAAACACAGCGAAAATACAGTATTTAAGCAAGACCAAAAAGATCAAGTGAACAGTAGCTGTAATGAAATA
>JAULBM010031514.1:0-11050 GCA_032357055.1 Geukensia granosissima
AGATGGTCCTGTACTTAACTTGTGAATCGTTTGCCGATCGGAAATTCAAAATGGCCGCCATGACGAAACTTAGTTTATCATTGGACCCTATGGGAATTTCACATTTTCATCTTCTCTGAAACCACCGAACAGATTTGAACCAAACTTGGCAGAAATGTTAGGCAGGTGGTCCTTTACCAGACTCTAAGCCAGGTGAGTGATTACAGGCTCCTGGGAGCCTCTGGTTATAGACATTATTCAATACAAAAATTATAAAATAATAGATGTTAGCCAATTTTCATTTTTTAGCCAAATTCTTGGGCCAAAAATGGGCCTTAACGTTCCTCGTCCTTTATTTTAGTGATTGTGTTAGGTATCCCCTTAATTATTGAATACATGTACATGTATAATAAACAACATATTGGTAGTATTATATGTAGTAATGATTGCAGAAGACATGGTAATGTGTTGCTAGCAGGGTAATTGGTGTAGTGTAACATAATTATCCATAATTTTGTTTTAGTTAATTTTTCATATTTTTTTTTATTAATTTTCTAAACTTTTTGTGATTTGTTTTATCTTCATTTATCCCCTTTCATGACTGTGATGAAGCACCATAAAGTAAAGAAAATTAAAGAAATACAAATATTACATTTATTTAAGCAACTCTATTTTTTTGGAATGTTTTTCAGTTCATTGATATGATTCAGTTTGCTTTAAAACAAACAGAAAAGTGTTTCACTTATATTTAAACTACTCCATTTGGTACAACAATCAGGTTTGATATAGATCTCCTTTGAACAGGATAAGAGGATAGGGATGGATTATGATTATGATGGGAATAATTGGACTATGTCATGAGTCAAATTTTTGAACGAAAAAATTGTGTGAATTTTGTGATTTTGGGTTTAATACATGGTAAATCATGCATGTCATATAATGACAAAGGAATGCGGTCCATTTTAATATTGTTGTTTTTTGGGGTTTTTTTTATGGTAGTTACTCAATGTTATATGTATGAAAGAATGGTTGCTTTGTAATTTTGTGGGATATCCTATGTGTTTATGTCTTGGTTTATACCCCAAACATTTACTGGACAAATAAAACATATAATCAAGTTTTGGGATTAGGTGGCCTTCAACATGTTCAAGGGAGTTTTATATTAAAAGTTATTGGAATATGTATATATGTAATGAGTGAAAATTACATCTATAGAAATTTTAGACAGCCATTTCAAAATTTATAAATTTCTTAACAAATGAAATTTTAAATACTATTATTTTTCATTTAATTTGTTTTATTTTTATTTTTGATTTTTTAATTAATTTCTAATTTATTATAATAATCCTCATTTTTTCTTTAAAAATAGGCCTAGTTTAATCTATTTATTTGTAGTATGAATTATTTTAATGCAATGTGTACTCTTTTTATAATAAGTAAATTATAGATAAATTCAGGTAAAGTATTGCCCCTAAAATGCATCGTAATCATCTACCTAATAATAGTGGCATGATTGTCTATGATGCTGTCTGACTGAGAGCATTCATTTGCTGTGTAGGACTTTAAAATCTTTCAATCCCGCCTTGTTTTTGTCCAGTAGGTGTTCAGGAAACAACGAAATTGTAGACTGAGTGTTGTGATTTAAAGTTTTAAATGCTTTAGAAATAATATGACTGCACTTACCTTGGTGATTGAGTTGCATGGAAAGTTTTGGCCTGTCTTCAAGCCCTTTCTTCATTACCTTTTTCTTTCTCTTTATGGGAAAACTTATGACGGTAGTAATGCAATCAAATGATCTAAATGCATATTGAATATTTTCAAGATATGATTATAGTAGGAGAAAACATGTAAATTGATGTTTTATGTAATTATGTTGGACAGAATTAGGTAAAAATGGAGAATTTCTTAATTTAACCATAGGTAAATAATTCAACTATTCCAAACACTTGATGTATTTTTTAAATAAGATGTAAGAGTTGTCTTTCTTTAGTCATAATGCACATTACTGGATCATGTGCATTTTCCCCCCCTTTTTGTTTAAATTTTACATGATGAAGTGACATATCCAAGAAAAACCATGTGTTCTTGTATAAACTGACAATTTCTCTATGTTTGTCTTTGACTTAAGTCAATTCCATTAAAATGGAAAGGAAACTTTTTATTTTGGATCTAGATTATTAGTGGTTTGCTACTAGCACAAATAATAAAAAAAATAAGTTGAATTTTGGAATAGTTTTCTATTAATATATATTTAATGGCATTGTCTCAAATTATTTTTGCCATATTTGAAAAACCTGCTTTTATTATGTCATAATATGTTTATTTACTGGTTTGAAAATTTTGATCTTTGTCATATGGATAATAACACAATTCAAAAACTGACCCTTAGTTCAGTGAAATAATGCAGAAAGCCATTCTCTGTCCTCGTAAATTCTATTACCCATCCTTAAAATCCTTGCAGATGTTGTCTTGACCAATTAAAATCAACCAGAAAACTGATGTATACAAGCTTAATATGGAGACATATTGGCTTAGGTTCAAAATACTATGTGACAATGGTACCTGTCACCCCTAGACTTTTTCTGGCATCATTGAAGTGGAAAAAAACATTTTTTTTTATATCTGCCTAGTCATCTAATTGTATATGCACTTGTAGAGGAAATAAAATTGTGTTGAATATGTTGGTATATTTTTAATTTGCATATGATAATTTTTATGATATATTGTGATCTATGCATTGACTTGCAGTTTAATGAATTTTGTTTATGAAAATGTAGAAAATTGACAAACTAATGTAATTTTAAGGGGGTACCCAACACCTAAGGCAAATAACTCAGAAAAAATCATCTAAATGTTTTAATCAAGTATCATTTTATATTAAAATTAATGCATCTCAGTGATCAGAATTTTTGATGATGAAATTACTATGTATCTATTGAAACAATTCCAGAGAAATGTGTGGTTCAAATTTCTTGAAATTTTCATGTTTTCCTTCTTTCATCAAAGTAAATGTCTAAACAAAATATAAAGAAGATTTAACGAGTGGAATTTATTTTTGTGATTGTGTTGGGTACCCCTTAAGAAATCTCCACAAGGCTTTTCAACAAGACCGAAATTCTACAATGTCTGACGGACTCAGTATTGCCTTCAATTAATGACAAATGTACATGCAAATAACTAGAGACTAGTGTTTACCAATACACAGCAAAATGAAAAAAAAAACAATTGAAGAATAGCACAATATACAATAGTGTCATTACCCCAAATATAGGACAGGTGCTTGGAATATGCATTGATTTTGAACTAGATTTGTTGGATCCACACCAATTGGGAATGTTTACAGAAGTTATCAGAATGCATGGAAGATTTTTTTACAACTTTCAGTCGATTGAAAAATGAAGATTCTTGATAATAAACATCAGTTTTAACATTCAAATTTAAGTACAAATGTATAATTCAGTATTTATTTTGGTGATAAATATATTTGTCATGTACATTTGATGTTACCACTTGATGTAGTTTATATTATTTGTAACATTGTTAATGGTTGTTGATTTAGGAAGAAATTAGACAAGAAGAAGAGGCTGTCATACGAAAAGTTATAGAAGATAAAATTCATATACAGTAAGTATAACCATTAGATCGATTTTACATATGAAAAGTGTACAAGATAAAATTCATATACAGTAAGTATAACCATTAGATGGATTTTACATACAAAAATTATAGAAGATAAAATTCATATACAGTTAATATGACCTTAAAAACCATTTTACATATGAAAAATAATTTCATATACAGTAAGTTTAACCATTAGAAAGATTTAACATTTCTCAAAATTATTTATATTAACCTGCTATCATTAACAAATACTTTTACCCCATTTTCAAAAGTAATTGTATTATAGGGTTATTGCATGAATATTGGTGAATATTGTCCCTAGTAGAATATTATATTGCATGAGCTTGCCAGTGCAATTAATATTCTTTGAGGGAAAATATTCATCAATATTTGTGCAATAACTCTTTTATTGTATAGCAAAACCATTAAAATGTTAAAAACATCAATTTTCAACATCAATGACATCGCTTTTTCAGAGCAATATTGCATTGTGTGCAATATCATGGAATATTGCAGGCTAACGTTGGTTACGTTCTATGGGGAATATAACGTTGCTATATAATAAAGTATATTATAGTATCAGTAAAAACAAAATAATCAACTTTGAATGGCTTAGGTGCATTTGCTGTTTGTATGAAGTTTTCTGGTGAAAAGAATAATGTGGTTTGTTAAGAGACCTTGGCTGGATGTATCATGATCCAGTAGAATAATCTATATAATAAATTACAGTCAAAATATTTAGTTATAAATAGTTTGAATGGCACATATCCATTGTGAAGAAAATGGCGGGAAAATATCAGAAATCAGACTAATGATGTCAGTTGATAATTTAGTTATTATATTGAATAAGAACACAGTCTTATTATAAATGTCATGTTTTTAACAATCCACTGCTTTCATCCTTTTTTCAAATAAAACTTTTTGTATATATACTTTCCAAATTTGGCCACCATTTTTTAATTGAAAAAGAATATAAAAAGATTGGAGGCCAATTCTCTCAAGATGTAATGAAATGTAAATTAGAATTGCTTATTATATTAAATTTTGTCCAGTTTCAACAACAGCATTGGGTAAATAGCATTACTTATCTTTTGGGTGTAAACTGACACACTTTCCCACAAAAACAACATCACCAAACGATTTAATGTGATGTCAAACTTAAATGTGTCATCAACGTTCGTACACCCGGAACCTGTTTAGACATAAGCATCAAAGTCAGGAACGCAGTTACAATAAAAAGGTCTATAGGTAGGGATTGGAATGTAATGTAGGGATTGGAATGTAATTAGAAAAAAAAGATCTTGTAAATTCTGGTCCAAAATGTCACAATAAGCCCAGAATAGTGATACACATTTGATGTCATTACATCTTTATATGATACTAAAATAAGTTTTATCAATTTACATCTTGAGGCAATGATGAAATTGTACAGTACCATTTAGGATAAAGTTTCTTATAATACATGATTTATATTCTTTAGGCACATTAACTCTATTTTGCACTAGAAATGATGAATACTTGATGTTTTGTAGAGGTGGTTATGGTAAACCAACAGTATATGATATATTATGGGTACAGATAGTATTTTTACCCTATTACATAGTACAGTATATATTCTGGTGGTGTCGATGGATATGGAAGTTTACTATCTGTAGAAATGAGTATGGTGAAGAAGAAAAATTATATTTAATTAGAAAACATATGAAATTATCAGTGCAACAATTTGAGGTGAGTGTTGTATTCAGTTAAAATGTTTATTTATATAAAATAATTATAAAAGTACATAGCATTTTAAAAAAATTTGATAATAAAAAGATTCATGGCCAAACACAAAGTAAAGGACAATGGTTGTAGTAGTGACATCCAGACAAGAGTCATTGGTGGGCACAATCCATTTTAAAATGCTTTCTTAAACACCTTCCCCTTTTAATGTTAGTATTATTTTTTGCAGGCAATTGAAGAGCATGAAAAAGAAAACTTTTTAAGAAAAGAACTTTGGATAAAAGATAAATTTACAGTAAGTTGAGTTCTGTATTGTGTGATCAAGTTATGTATACATTGCATTCTAATTTAGCATACACCTCTTTCTGCAGGAAGAGAAACCATGAAAAATCATACATAGGGTTTGAAATGAACTGATTAATCATTAAAAATGTATGTTGTATGATAAGCATATTTCCGAGATTACCCAATGAACAGTGTTTGCTTAATCATTATCGGGTTAAATTTGATATTCAAGCGTTACAAACACACTGAAATATAACTTCATTTATTTTATAATATGAAATATTTAAGATGTGAGTTGAGCCTGAAGTATTAAACTCTCTGTTTACTATTACATAAAAAAACATCAGAAATTGAGTTTGATACCTGCTTGCAACTTCAAACTAGTAAAATGAATGACCCAAGCATTTATCAATTATTCATTATATATACAATACATGTACATTGGCCAATTTATTTGTACAAGCTTTAGAAACAGGTAACACGTCGTGAGGCTTCACAGAGCATTATTACCCATTTCACAGTGAGTACAAAAATTTTGTATTTTCTGGCAATGTACATGTATTGGTTTTATCCTGCACTTCTTAATAGGTAAGTAAATGGATGATTTTCATTCTAAAATAGTTGAATCCTTTCAATATTTATACATTTCTTAAGCACATGGACATATATGAAGACACATCAACTGGTTTCTGAAATTAAGTTTTCAACTTACTCATTATGCATTAGGATAATAGGAGACTTTACTATGTTACTTTACAAATACACTTCTGCTATATTCTACACATGTATTAGTATAACAAAAGGCTTAATTGCAGGATAAAGTTCATAACCTACAAGTCTTTATTTACAACACAAGTATTTCCATGCCAACTAATTTTCACACATAAATTACCATTGACAGTCAGGATGAAATACTAATTTTTTATCTGTGAAAGTTTAAGTGTAGAAGTCCAGGAAACAAAATATGGTTTGTTGGCATGGTTTTATTAATATCACATACAGAAGTCTAAAGATTTTATCAAATAAGGTAAAAAATGAATAAAAGGATGACAAGGAAAAAATCAAAAGATTGCATTGTCACTCCAGCTGTGAAACCTGTCTAAACCAGATATAACTAGGATAAAAAAATTGTTTCAATTGAAGGGATGTTTGCTGTAATAAATAGGTTACATTGACACCAAATCTTCTTGTCAACAAAAGTACTTTATAAGTTTTTTTTCAGATTTCACAAGGTTAATATAAAAAGGTCTTGACTGTATTACTGTATTATTTGTTTTTAGGTATGGAAAAAGATTCAAGAAGATGAGCAAAAAGCAAAATTAGCAGAGAGTGGGAGATATAAAAGTTATAGACGATATATGAAATCAGGTGGACCTGGTCAAATGACCTTTGGCCCCGAATAATTTACCTTGATCTGATAAGCATAATGGGTCTTTTTTTTACATTTTGTTGTTATTATTTGTTGGTGACAAGTTTATTTAATTATTTTATTAGGCCAAGAAAAGTTGAATTTGTTTCTCAGGTTTTGCAGGAGTTGTCTACACATTCACTGTCTTGTTTCATAAACATTCTATCAAGGAAACATGTAAAACATGTTAAAATTGCCATCATTTGTGGTATTTTCAGAAATGTACTGTTTTGATGTTTAAAAATACAGGCATATATTTTTCATAAGCTTAATAAGGGCTGTTCATGAAAATGCCTGTAAGGGGTTTGAAAACTGCATTCATGTGACATTGTTGGTGATTATTTGGGAGAGGTTTGCTTAACTTTTATAGAAAACAACCAATTTAAATTTTATGCATGGTGGGGTGGCCTAAAGATGCACCCTTTACAGTTATTTTGGAATAGCTCTAACAACCCTATAAAGGCTGTTCCAGAACAAAAATTGGGGGTGTGTGGTGGCAGTTGATATTTATTCTCTGGGTTGCTGTACTTAAAATGTTTCTTTTCTCTTGTTGGTCTGGGTTAAGGCAATCTGATTTTATGGGTGGATGCTTTCATATTTGTATTTTCTTATCACTTTGTAAAAATTCTGTAGATAGTTGAGTTTTTACCAATTAGATTCAGTGGGTTGTGGTACAAAAGATGACTGTATGGGGTGAAGAAATAAGTGCCTTCACAAACCCATATAGTTATTTCTGGAACAGCCTTGATTGTTTACCTCATACAGTACCATTTATTTTTAATCAAAACAGCCATTAAGAAATTAAGCTCTATACTCTTAACTATGTTGTTTCTAAATGTACTTTAATCAGGCAAATGTTGCATTTTTTGACATATGTGGTCTACTTTGTACTTAATTATTATTATGATTGTAAAGAGAGAAAAAATGTTTTAGTCCTTAATTTATAAAGTAGTAGACTTGATAAAATTCATGCAATATCAATGGTGAAGCCATACATGGTTTAGAAAACCCCAACAATGTGTAGTTGGTTTTTCAGACATCATACCTCATATGATTAAACAATTACAGCCTTTTTTCAGTCAAGGCTTGTACTTTTGAAAAATCATACATAAATATCTAGGAAATAAACTAAACCAAGAACAATAACTCTTGCAAATGGTTGTTTTCTTGTACATTCTATATAATTTTTATCTCAAAAGTGCACAGCTCAACTGGCAAGCAGATATGTTTACAGTAACAGTCCCTGAATTTAAAACAAGTTTAATTTTGGTGGGTTTTTGAAGTGAAGGAATCACCTCCTGCATGAGTTTTATATGGACTGGTACTAAAAACCAGAAATGAGAGAAGCTGATGTCAACTTTCTAGGGCCTCTATTTGTTATTGTAGTTTTTGATGGAGTTAAAAATAGGACAGACAAAATTGTTATATACTGTCATATTAATAAACTAGGACATAAGGTGCATTTGATCAAATTGTTTTTTTACTTTTATCATTATTGCCAAAGAATATTAAAGTTGGTGTGGAATGACTGTAGATGTTATTGGTTTCCATTGGTTTTACATTAGTATTTATTAAGACTGTCTTAACCAGTGCTCGATAACTTTTGATACCTTTACTGTTGTAGGTTAAATATGTGTTGTTTTATATACTTTCTTTTTTGCCAGGATAGAGTTGACTTCTTTTGGAAAGTTTTACCACCAAAAGGAGTTATGGATTGATTGTGAAATCAATGCAGGGCAAAGTTGTTTCTGCTGGAAAAAAAAATTTGAAAATGCAATTATTGTACCTCTGCACCTTAATTAACTAGGGTGAATAAAATGCTTGGTCACTTATATTGTGTTGGTTATAATGTTTTCTGATAATTGAATAAATCATATTGAAAAAGAGACAATCAATTTTAAGACATCCGTACTGGTACTTTTAAAATAGAGCACTCCGTAATGACACAAGCCACTTCAGCCACATATGTCATAACAACAAGATGCTGCCACTGAGGCTCCCTATAAGTCCCTCGAATTTTTGGAATATAATGTCTGCAAGAGCATTATTTTTCCAATTTTGAGTGCTGTTTTTACAAATTTACTCATTCATTAAACTTAAAACAACCACATACCTTTAAATCAGCTGAATGCATGGCTGAAAAGTGTTGACTTGATTTTTTTGCTACAATAATTGTCTGCTCTAGAGCCTGACATGGATCTTTTGAGAAGATTACTAGGTCAAACAACTAAAGTATATTCAAATGTAAATATAACAACAACTGTTTTATACTTTATTTATAAAACAACACAGTTTTGAGTTCAATAATCAAGCACTGGTCAATGAAGTCAATTCAATTTTGTGGGCACAATATTTTTTAAATATTTTTTATGTTGCATGTATTTAATGTTTGCATTAAAACCTTAAATATACGCTGATGATATTCATTTAGTCAGTAATTCTGTGGGAAAAAAGTAGTTGTTTTTTTATATTATTGAATTTAATTATTTCAAAGAAATTAATTCAATTGACAAAACTATTCTTTTAAAGTTCAGATACTCATGTAGTCGGAACATATAACAGCTGATGAAAACTAATTAAAAACTTGACACGTAGTCCATTTCTAAATGCATATATATTTTAATCTTGGAAGTTGTATTTTCAAAACTTGACAAATAATGTCAAATCTCATTAAAATAATACCATTTTTGTTGTCTTATGCATGATATTGCTGAACATAGTCTCTAATAGACAGTTATTAGTAAATCTGAGAAAGTGTAAATTTTTCTTTACTTAGATAGCTAAAAAATTCTTTTTTATTAAAGGTCAAAATGAATGTGAACCAGCATTTTAAATTTTATCATTCAAAGCCATTTCAAGACTTCAGCAAACATGCATTTATTCTAATGTTCTTTTACAGAAAATATTAGAAAAATTTGTTTTATTGAAACTATATAGATCTATAAAAGCAACAAATTAGAGTGCAAGTTCCACTGTATCTAACAGCTGTTAAAATTGTCAGCTTTTGTTAAAAAAACATGTTAATATTTTTAAAACATATAGCCAGGATAAACAGGAATGTTTTACCATGTTTTGTTTAAATTTCAAAATGCTACTTAAAGCATATATGGTAATAATTGTATGAAAAGGAAAAGAACTTTTATTTAAACTTGATTGATGGTGTTTTTTGTTTGATAATTTTAGGAAAAACCATTTTAAAATTAATTCATGGTGGGGTTCGATTAAGGGTACTTTCCATGGCTTTTTATTTCTATTTGTTTGGATTTGTTATTACTATGTTTGTATCTTGTATTGTTTTGGTTCTAACGATGATAATGAGAGATAGCTCCTTTGAATAGGTATAAAGTTTAGAAAGATTCACCATATTGAATGTTGCATTAGTAAACTGTATATTTTCTATCTTTTCCCAATTGTAAATCTCTGGAATAGGGGTGGCTGTTTTATAACTTGTTTTGAATCTTGTCAAATTTTCAAAAGCTTCCCACACTCCTGATGAAAAAAACCCACAAACACAAATTTTGAACAGTGTGTAAGTTGGATGAATACTCCAGTTAGGTGGAATATAGAAATCACCCTGTCTGTCTGTCCATCCACCTGTCCACATACCTTGTAAGTGCATCACCTCCTAACTACTCAATGGAATTCATGAAACTACATGAACATCAGACACAATGTGTAGATATGTATATAAGAAGCAATCTGTCTCATTCCAAGAGCAGATAATCCATGTGGAGTGGAAGTATCTTTTGTGAGTTTTGTGCACAGTATATCTTGTATACTGCTGGTGTAAATGATGGAAAAAGACAAAGCACTTAATAAAGTTTTTTTTGGTCCCTAAAACAGTAGCAATAAGTACATAAGTGCTTGTAAATAGACAGCATACAAAATAATTGTCATATTTATTTTTTGTGTCAAACACAACTTTTGCCATAGTAAGTTGATTTGAACTTACCTGTACATATGGGGGCCTGGGTGGCCGAGTGGTCTAGGTAGTTGATTTAAACTTACCTGTACAGATCACTGTATCCTATCACC
>JAULBM010031525.1:0-11050 GCA_032357055.1 Geukensia granosissima
AGACAGAAATCGTTAAGTCGGAAGACAGACAAGACCATGGCAACAAAATGAAACGAAAGACAAACATAGAACACACAACACTACACTAAAAACAGAAGCTTGATAAGTTTCAGTTCTGGTTTAGTTTTTCTTTTCATTAAGATGTTCTATATGATCAAAGATTGACTGTTCTTTGTTGACCATTATGTCTGAATGAACTTTTTTGTTTTTGGTTAATTGTTGTTGTTTTAAAATGATATTATAGATTGTCAAACATTGCTTGCAGGAGATATAAGGGAAATAGAAAAATTTAATAAGCTAAACGGGGTTTTATCAAAATAGCAATCTGTCTGACATCACATTTACTGTGAACTAACGTAAACACAAATAGGACAATCATATTAAAGAATTGTGAAATAGAACGGCATTTTAGGAAGAGTTGTATATGCCTAATGTTTTTTTAGTATTCCGGCTAAATCAAATAGATAAAAGAGAATAATCTTGTCTAAACATTGCTTTTAATGTCTTTAACCCCTGTTTTCCGTTCAATTGTCCATTTTATACGTCCGTCTCGACGGGAAGTATTACGATATACCACTGTCCGTCCGTTAATGGCCGTTCTCAAAAATACGCTTTGTTTGATTTTTTTACATTCCAACACAACACTGAAAACGTTAATCCCTGGTTGTCTCTCGATTTTAATGCTTCTTCCGTTACTGAGTTAGGGACTTTATCAATCCAAAATTTGGAGATTGTGTTTGCATTTTTTCTAATCACATCAATTACAAATGTATCATCCTAGTTAAGAAAATTTCAACCGCTTTCCCATTTCTTTTCTTTGTTTTTTTATAATGAATATTGTTATGTAATGTTTGTTAATGAAGTTAAGTTAAAAACCATTAAAATTTAAAAATTCGCTTATCATGCGTTTGTCGTTGTAAATCACTACTTTGTACACCGGTTGGAAGATAGAAGAAGACTGAGAAATCTTCATCCACAACAGCTAGCCTGAGTGACCCGTGACCTTGTTTTCGAATTTTGCGGCTAGCGATATTCTCAATCGGAGCATAACGGATGTAAAAATATAGAGTCTTGGCAGGCCAAGGCTACCACAACAGCATGCGACATATCACTAACACGGGGAGGTAATTCAAACCTCTGATTTCAATCATGTGAAACTATATATAAATTAGTGTAATAAAAACAAAAAATACAAAATTTTAACCAGGTTTATCTCATAACAAATAGAAAAAAATGGAACCAATACAGATAAAAGTTACATTTTTGTAAGCATTGACATATGTTGTCCGAACCGTTGTAAGCCACATGCAGATGAAGGAATCTTCATCGATCCTTAAAAAAAGAAAATAAATTCACATTGATCATCATTGTATACATGTATATAAATCTTCTTATAGTTTCCTGAAACAATAAAATGAAAACAATTAAGCAATCTAATTTCAGTCTTTACAGCAAAGTCGTTTAACTTTCGGTGTCAGTAGGACTTATTCCCGGGGACTTATTAAACTGGTGCTATGGGCCATTATGAACTTACAGTGAGGTGCGAGTTTTTACTCCGTGTTGAAGGCCCTAATTGCTGTGACTATGAGATGAAGAACAGCAATCAAAGCGCTGTTCCTTTGCTTAAATTGGAATTTTCTTGTACATATGAGATTTTTGTGTCATGAATATATACTCCATATCCATACTTTTCACAGGAGACAGCAATCGTAACTACTCGGCTATATCCGCTCTGCTAAAGTAAAGCGATAACATTACGACTGCGGAGGAGATAGAATACATATAAAATACGGTGATCTGTGGATCACAAATGTATACACACCGAGCTCAAGCTAGATAATGTAAACGGAAATTTAAAAAAAAAATGAAATTACAGTGTTTATATGCATTGTTTGGTTAAGCACTTTCCAGCTTGAATAAGTTACCAACGTCGGAATTGCAAATATTATTATTCCTTGCGACTCCATCTAATTCCCTTATAAAGTTAAAAAAACCGTTCATTTTAAAAAGATGAATGCTAGTGGGCGATGTCTTACAAAAAGTTTCGAAATTTTGGGAACACCAAAATAAAAAAACGATGATTTAGGCCAATATAAAAATATTTCTAGTTCTTTGGATTTTTAGTACAAAAAATTGGCGCGAGCGGGCAAATTTTTAATATAATTTTTTTTCTTGCCATGACAATATATTTTAGCGCAAGCTCAAAAACTGAAGCGAACACAACAGTTTAAAGTTTTCCTCTCTATTTTTTTAATTTTAGGAGCAAGCGAACAAAATTAATGCATGATTTTTTATTTTTAAGGAAAAACGATGGAAATTTCTAAAAAAAAATGAGTGAAGTTGTTTGGAAATTTTGAACCCAGTACACGAGGAGCGAGCGAATCGGAAGAACTATTTATCAATTTGGAGTGGCCTTATTTGTTAGGTTTTCATGTGTATGGGATTTCCTTTAAGATTTTTTAAAGTAAACATCGGAAAAATGATCGATAACAGTATGAATTCGAAAGATTTTATTGCCATGGATTCATCTTCCATCCACATTTGCTTCTTCAGAAACCAACTGGCCAATAGGAAACAGGTCGTTATCTCCGTAGATCGCACCTGTTTTTCTCGCTGCCAACCGATACGACTGCTGTTTCAATTATTAAGAATTCCTTAAAAAATTTTTTCTATAAAACTGCATGGTCACAAGAAACAACCTTTTGTGAAATTGTCCTTGAAATGTCCCATTTAAGAATTGTATCTAATGACCCCCCACAAAAAATTTGTTTACATTTACATTTTGTTTAACATGGAACCCCATAAGAAATTAACTAAAAATCTTGTTTGAAACTACTAAGTCAATAGCTTACATAATTGAAATATCTCTAGATGGTCTCCGCTCAAAATTGTATCCGAAATCCCAACCGAACATCATGGATAAAGCCGGTGTTTATTGTTATGATATAAATGAATGGAGATATAATTGTTAAAACTCGTGTACCTAGCAGCCAAATATCTCAGAAGTCACATAACCAAAGGAAACAAGATGAAACAATTGATTACATGTCAAACTATTGTAGTTTTTACTTTGGTAAAAAGTTTTGGGAGGTCCCTTCAGTCTTTTTTGGGGAGAGAGGGTGATTGTAACCTTATAATAAGGAAAACAGAAGATCACCGGCAATATCATCTTTGTGAACAGAAAATTTTTCCTGAAAAACTCTCAGTCGCATTTATTTTGGAAAGAAGCTACCAACCATACATGGAATCCGAAGATAAACAATTATATTGTACAATGAGTTTTCAAAATACTGCAAACCACACTGGTGCATCTCCTGTCGAAGACACTTAGACATGGACAATTTGATTTTCGGGGGGGGGGGGGTTGGATTTTTTTAGAAAAATTTTTCGAACCTTGATTTGTGTCCAAAAATAATCTGGCCAGATCTGGAGTGAAAAAAATATTCTGGGTCACTGTCTTGTTATTGGAAAAAATTAATTTCTCAAAGAAATTTGGAAAAAATGTGGTCCCAAATCTTGCCAGCATACAAATCCCAGGTCCCCAGGAAACCAGTGTTCCGTGCCTTATTTATATAAAAATTACTAGATCAACATAATTCATAGAGTTCCAAGATTTATATCATTTACACGGATTTCCAGATATTTAGCACTCCCAAGATGTGATTATAGTTTGCCTCGACCGATTATTGCCGATTATTGCCGACCTTAGGTTTGGTCAATTAAAACAGAAGCTAAAAGATTCTGGCAGCTTCTCACCAATTCTAACTACTTAAACCACGCCAACTCAGAACTAATGTACACCAAACGATATCTGCAACGACTAAAATCAAAATATATCGAAATTTAGCTATGAAGTATGTTATGTTATATATCGTTGGAATTCTAATTTTCGCCGCAACTCATTCTTCATTTAAAAATTTAATTTTCCTCAGCACAAAAAAAAATCCCCATTACCACTCTATTTTAAATTTTTGACATTGAAAAAATGTGTCTCGAAATGTCATGTTTTCAAAGATAAATATCCCCCTTCAATGTTAAATCTAGGATATAATTCAACTTTATTCTTAAAATTTCATCTTTTATTTGGCATAAAACCCCACAAAATAAACATTTTTATCATGTTTTGTTACCCGAGACAATAGTTGATTGCACCCACAAAATGACGCAAATTTACAAAGTCGAAAAATTAGCATTACACCCAATGGGGAAATTTTTTATTTCAAGTTAAAGTGAATTTTTAACTATAGCTTTTAGCTTCGGCAAAATATTAGAATCCCAACCATATATTATATGATATATTTCAATGTAAAATTATTGATACAGGATCACTTTTGTTGTGGCTAAATTCATTTGGTGTACTATAAAATGTTTTGAAATATAAAACATTGACCAAAAGGGACATCACAACAAAAATATAATTAATTGCACGTATGAGACATGTACTGATAAGAAATTTGAACAACTTATTTCCATGGTATATCTATAAATGTTACTTTGAAACTAGAGCGAAAATGCGCAGAACACATAAGTACAGTACTTGTTTAAAAGTACATACAGTACTTGTTTAAAAGTACATACAATACTTGTTTAAATGTGCAAATTTCAAAGTATTGCATTGCGTGTTTGTGTGTAAATAAAGAAGTTGTATACCAACCTCAGCGTTCCAATGTTAAAGAAAGAAGGATCCGTCATCTGGTATGATAAGGTCTACTCTTTCAAAGGTAGTCCCTCTACCCCTCCCAAAGCCTCCTCCAAAGCCTCCTGTAAGGCCTCCAAGTAAAGTGGCTGCTCCAAGAAGAGGTAGAACACCTCCTAGCCCTGGAAGCACGTTTTGACAATTTGTCACATATACAAATGAAACAAAAAAAGCAATGAAAATTGTGATTTTCATTTTTGAAACTGTGTCTCCGGCTGAAACTTGAAGAAAGCTAGACAATTTGTCCATTTCAGTCTACTTTTATAACACCAATTCGTTTAAAGTTAAACTCTTTGATCATCCATTTCGGTTCATTACTCACTATTAATCATTATTTGTTGGCAAGTGTTTTCTTTTGAAATGTTTTATACAATGTCATTAATTTTGGTTTAGCCCCAAAAATTATGGGGTAGGTAGGATTTTTTCCTTTCTTCCATTGGAGGAATATTAGCTTTTAAACAGCGCTTGTTCAAAAATAGCATTTAACTTTAGAATTGGCATTTTCACGCCGGGTATCCTGGCAAACAGAACCGAACAAGCACAACGAACGCGGGAAAATAATTTGTCGTGTGATTTATTTCAATTGTTCTCGTTTTTCAATTCCAAAATTTTGGACGCAACGAACGCGGAGATACCAAAACTGCGTTCCGTGTGCCGGTCTATTCTCTGTTCTGTCCAAAAATTTTTAAATTGACCAATGAGAACAACTGGAATAAATCACATGATGCAACATTTTGCCCACGTTCGTTTTGCTTGCCGGGTTCTCTGTGTCAGTAAACCCGGCGAGATTTTAAAGCATGAGAAATAAAAACAGTATAGGGAAACAATTTATTTTTTTGTCTAAATTCAGTCATGTTGCTCTTGTATTTTGGCGCGTATTATATGACTGAGACTATATTCCAAAGTGTGTGTGTTCCTTGTTGATTGATTGATTGATTGATTGATATTGATTAATTGGTTGATTGATTGATTGATTGATTGATTGATTGATTGATTGATTGATTGAATGAATGTTTTATAACGTCCAGTGGGAAAAATTTCACGCATATTCAGGACGAAAGCATATTAATTAATAATGTTAATGATGAATGAAACCTGCTTTGTACTAGACTGACACGATGAGCCCGATTTTTAACGTGCTAGCCCACAAAAGCAACAGCCCGCGTGAAGACTTGCCACTATAGGGTCTGTTCACTCTACAAAATTAATCCGGATTAAGTCAGGTAAATGTGGATTAAGTCACATTACGTTCGCAATTGTTTTGATTTAATCCGGATTAACTTGATCCGAATTAAGTTAATCCGGATTAAACTGTAGTGTGGACGCAAAATGTGGATTAAGTCTGACGTCATAATTAGTACCGTTACTTCTGGTCAATTGATTTCTACGTTGCAATTTTAATCCGGATTAAGTTAAGCCACAACCCCAAAGCTAGTGTGAAGGAAACAGGTTACCTGTATACGTGCTTAATTTGATCCGGATTAAATTAATCTGGATTAAGTTAAGCCTAGTGTGAACGGGGCCTTACACGGACACATTATTCTGACTCAGGTCGACCAGTCTTTGCTCTTGCTCCTTAATACTGCGTGCTTAGCGGAGAAGCAGCAAATACCAACTTTGGTTTGACTCGGCTTGGGATCGAACCCACGACCTTTTGCACTCGAGATGAGCACACTAACTATAACACCAGCGAGGCGATTCCTTGTTTAAAACGTGCACGTCACAAAACGTGAACTTAACACTTGATAAAGCATCAATTGCTGTAAGTTTAAATCGCATAATCACTGAAAGCAATGCAGAACAGACATTATGTGTGTTGAACACCATCGCATAATCACTCTAAAGTAATGCAGGACTATATCATTATGTGTTTTGAACGCCAACGCATAATCGATTAAAGTAATGAAGAACTGTCACTACGTGTTTTGAACACAATTTCAGAATCACTTAACACAATAGGAAAAGGAGCGAGTGTTTTACATTTAAGACTAAAGAGATTCCAAGAGGGTCAAATCCGACTAGCGCCCTTAAGGAGTTTGCGAAGAGACCTTGTGACCTGCAACATTCAAATTATTTAACAAACAAGTCATTTGGTGACCTGTCTCAATTGCCTAAAAGTGACCTGAGGTCATTATTTAACGCGACCTCGCGACCTATTTGGTCAAATGAGACAGGTCACCAAATGACTTGTTGCTTGTAATTCAAAGATTACATTCGTTTTAAAATGCAATACCGTAATCGTTACAAAAACGGGCAAAACGGTCAAGTTGAGAAATACAGCGTATAAACTTAAGGAGCTAAAGGGGTCCTCGTTAAGGAAGGGGACATTTAAAGTAGGGAATAAGAAATCGTTTCTCTTTTTCACATATTTTACTTTTGATTTTACCTTGTGGATATGAAAAGCCATAACTGCCGTCAGATGAAATGTTTTATTATGTGATGATACTTTGTTATTATATGCTGATACTTTATTATATGATGGTTCTTTGTCATTATATGAGGATTCTTTCTCATTATATGTGTACTTTGTTATTATATGCTGATACTTTGTCATTATATGATGATACTGTCTTATAATATGATGATTCTTTGTTATTATATGATGATACTTTGTTATTATATGCTGATACTGTGTTAAAATATTATGATACTTTTGTATTATATAAAGACACTTTATAACAGAATTTATATAAACAGAAAATTGAACTGCTTCAAATGTCACCTCCAGCTTGACCTCGTGGTATTTTTAAATTTCAAGATCTTCCACAAGAACCTTATAGGTACCTAGGCTCTACTAGCCGTAATCCTTCACAGATCAAACCGGTGGTTCCATGATGGTATAGAAAAGAAATGCTGTTTTGTTGTTATCTCCAGAAAGGACAAGGGTCGTTCAGCCGCGTTTTTAGCCCATGAATTAGGCTGAAAAATGAAAGTGACTAATGTCTTTTATTCTCAGTATATCGTTTGTATTGAAAAATGCCCATTTAAAGAAAATCCGTAAGTTTTTTAGGACTACTCAATCATTTTTGATTTTTATGAAACTGAAGCCTGGAATAAATCTACGCTTACATATTATTTTCCAACCCTAATTATTTCCTGTGTTAACCAGAAGTCGTTGACCTAGCCTGACCCATCCACATACACATCTCAACTAATCCGTTTGTATCCACCTTCATAGCTAAATGGGTTTTACCGCCCCTACCATATGCTTCAAATTTGGCCGGTAACAAATGTTTCCGGCATTATCCACCCGTTCCCTTTTGATTTATTGTTTGTTATTTTATATAAAATGGTTGAGATATTGCGCGCTCGAGACATTTTCCAACATTTTGGGGTTTATTGTTTCAAAATATAGAAACTATCGAACTTTATCCATTTTCAACCCATTATAGATAAACTATGAGCAGGTCTATCAAAAGTTATTATTCCATGAATTATATCAACACTAGAACATAAACTTTGACAAATTGTTGCAATGATTACTCAATTGGTCATTATTGATTGATCTGGTAAATAACAAATGATGACATATAATACGTAATTAAAGTAATATGAATAAATGATTTTATGTGAAAATTAACCTTTCATCCTGTTTTCACTAACAGTGTATTCGTTTATATCTATGTCAAGAAACCTATCGGTATGTGTGTCTTGTATGTTTTTTTCATTCCAGAAACCCTGTACATATATGTGTCTAACACATTGGGGGCTGTTATCTTTTTAAGTACTAGCATTAACACTGACCGAAGAAATTTCATTTCATTTGAATTCTGACCCTCTTTTTCATCTCCCCAGAAAAACAACTAAATGCCCATTAGAACCAAAGATAATTTTCTGCTAATAAGCAGTAATACATAAATTTCAATGAAGAGTATTGGCCCAGAGTGTCAGTCTACTCAACATTTGTTCAATGAAGAGTATTTTTCTAGGCCCAGAGTGTCAGTCTACTCAACATTTGTTAAAACATGTACAGATTTATTAACTACAGAGCGCCGTTCAAAACATTGTAGTTTAAGTGTTTTGTGTTTTTTTACCATGGTCTTTTTGACGATTTTCGTTTCTCCTTTTATATCTTCTTTTATGGCATTCGATATAAACTCGGGAGTCCTTATCTACGAACAGGCACATGTTAAATGGCGCGTAGTTAATTGGTTTGCAAGATCTCAATGAAAAATATACAATATGATTTGTAAATTTAAAGTAAAATTTAGCCTTCCCACGATTTGTAAATATAATGGACTGTTCAAAAGATTTTTTTAAATAAAGAGTTGAAATTTAAACAATGTAAATTATTTTCTTTCTAAGTAAAAAAATATGATTTGTAAAGTAAAATTTTGCATAAACTTCAATTCCCACTATTTGTAAATATTATGGACTGTTCAAAAGTTTTTTTAAATAAAGAGTTGAAATTCAAACAATGTAAATTATTTTCTTTCTAAGTAAAAAAATATATTTTAAAACCGCTAATTATCTTGTCTTTTTTGGTAAATTTCTACTATTTAATCCGAAATGCGTTCAAGTCATTTGATACGAGAGGAGAAATCTAAGCAGCCGGTTTCTTTACCCTGGGGTGTTATAATATTTTTTTAATAACTTCCATCCTGATGTAAAAAGCAGTGTTTTATCAGGTGAGTGTAAGAGCGTATGATGCTCCCTGGAGCACCTGGTTCAAAGTTAAGTTTGCCAATAAGAATGTAACAGGTATTATGTTAGTTCGATACGACTCCGTGGGCGAAATTATCATAACATGCTTAGCTAATGTAGTCCTTAGTTTGTAAACCACTGTTGCATAAGTATGGTGAATTTCGATATGTTATGTAGAGACGTGGGAACATAGTCAAAAGGATGTACTTGTATTCAAACAAATCGAGTATAGGGAGAGCTATACTCGGTTAAACACGTAATGTTTCCTCTGTTTAAAACGTACAAAAAAAAATACAGTAAATATCTGTTAAACATTTATTTGATAAATTACATGTCAAACATAAGATTATAGACGGTGTTAAATTTCTCTCCTTGCATGGCAACGGTTAGCCGCAATTTTACGTATTAAAAGTACATAGACCTCTAAAGGAGACTTTCTGAGTCTAAAAGAACAATCGGTGCAGAATTTATTCATATGTGCTTTAATTTACATGTAGACGGTAATACTATAAGATTAATCTTTCTATGTTGTGGTTAATTGATCACATGTCTTTAGTATCTGTCTTCTTTGAACTTTTTTCGATCACGCATATAATTTATCGAATATTTACAGATGTTCGTAAGGACGGCTGTAAACAACTTTAGTTTATATTATCTTGATAGATTGTGAACGAGCTGAGCATGCAGCTCTCACATAGATGTTCTACGTTGCACTTACTGCAATGCAGCGTGTGTTCAAATTTAAGAATAAGCGATGCATGGTTAAAGAGACCTTCTCATGGTTTTTATCAGTTTAATCTTTGATTGTGTTGAAAGAAAATAGAAATATAAAGGGTCACAGAAACTAAAGACTTGAAAGAACGGGGGGAATGAGAAAGGTACGAGGAAAAGGGGGTTTGGACAATGGGGAAAGGTACAAGTGCACGCCCTCTCCTTGTTAACTCAATCTTACATTTCTGCAGGATGGTTGATTTAAATAGATAGCTACTTATCGATTGTGCAATTTTGTAATTAATTATAATCATTCGTTTTCAAAGCAAACCGTAACACACCATGGGTTAAGACAGAGACATATATGCACATACATTAAGAACAGTGACTTTAACATTTTCACGTCATGTAAGGACCATCAGTTGATTTAAACCATTTTCTTGATAATTGGCATGAGGAAGCTAAAATCATTATATACACATAAAAGAGCAAAACAATGTATTTTCCTTATAAAATTCATAAAACAATCTGAAAAAATTATGCTTTAAGCAGTGGCTTTAAGTAATACAGATATAATTTTACTAATCTTTTTTACCTAAATAACCTTCTAAATATAATATCTGTCTTTTCACAGACAATATCCGTCAAAACTAAGTCAGATTGCATTTAAACTGAATTTTTACTCCGGCTTTGATGTAAAAATCATTAACTGCTATCACAGTTACTTTGGGACAGGATTTCCCTGTATGGTACCTATATGGAAGGTAACCCCCCCCCCCCTAGTATGGGTGAAAATTAAAGAATCAAAATAACAAAATATGTGCAAAATGACAAACAAACATCATTTGGAATATTTGCGGGTCGGGAGATACAACATCATTTGAATATTTGATAAATTCTATACTGACACATGAGGCCCCTCATGGGGGGGTCCTAGTAATCACATAATCACCATTTTTTTGCCAATATAATCACATAATCATTAAATATTTGCCTTGG
>JAULBM010031536.1:0-11050 GCA_032357055.1 Geukensia granosissima
CATCCTCACAAACTTTTTTTAATTCAACAGAAGCATAAGGTGTTAAAGTGATGTTCTAATTTAACTATTTTTCGAAGCTTTATATTGATACATAAAACTAACATTCTACGGTCACTTGGTGGGTGGCTGTCTCATGGACAATCATGCCACATCTCCTATTTTTATATAATCATATCATGAACAAAATTATCAGTCAATAGAAATCCGACGTCATAAGTTTCAGACTTAGTGATTTTAGTGATGTTTCGATGAAAACAGAATCTTGAAAACAAATACTGCAAACATATTCTAAATTTATCTCTTTAAACAAAACAAGACATTTTGTAAACATAAAAGTTAACATAAAACATTGTTTCTTCCAAACAATAAACCTATGTTTATATGTTTTTATCCTTAAAACCATATAGATTACTTGAAGTTGTAAATAATATTTATTAAATTGTTGAACACAGTATTTTGAAAGTAAGAAATATGAAATTAAAATTAGTTATTGTTACAATAATTTGTTCGAATAAATATTCGGATCAAATAAAGCGGATCTTTACACAACTCAACCGATATGTGGACCTAAAAAATGTTCATTAATTTACATTAAACATTTTTACAATCAATAGCGTTTTAATTTTTATCCTATATGTTGTCAATAATTTTAATCTTTCGAACTTGTAAAATACCGTAATTTCTGTGGCTTTTGATGATAGCTATGTCAAAGCCTTTTAGTAAAGCAAAACAACTGCAACATTCCTCAAAATTGACCAAAAGGGACAACTTCTTTCTAAGATTAACGACAAACTGAATGACTTCAACCCTCCTATATAAACTCTCCATTAGTGTGGTAATATTTTGTTTGACCAGCTAACGGGATTTAAGTGTCGCTGTTGATTCGATATTCTCGTGCCTGTTCAAAGTATCAGGATTTTCTAAAGAGAGCATTGCTTTTGTCGCGCAAATAATATCAATATGGTATAAGTGCATCCCAACTAGTTGTTAACCTGTTATTGGTAATTCAACAATGATTTGGATTTCTTCTCATTTTGACGTTACCCCAGATTAGAATTAAAGGATATCACGACATGTATCCTGAGCGGGACAAGAAATGTTTACCCTTTCGAAGCACCTGATTCCACTCTGGTTTTAATAAAGTGTTCAAGACTTTGTTCTTTCTGTATCGTTTTGTATTTTAATTTGGTGTCGAGTGTTTTCTATTTTGGACTGTGCACTTTTGATCTCTTTCATTGGCATTCTTCTCTTGACTTAACTGGTCTAAATGTATTTAACATATGCGGAAGCAAAGCAACACCGATGCACCAGAAAAAAAATGGAATTGTCGATAGAAATGGCAATATCGTGAACACGAACAATACGGAACATGCCATATAAACATATACAACAAAAAATCAAACATACAAAAGAGAAAAGGTTGACTCAATTCTTTGGTTTCACGTTCCGCTATATAGATGATGTCCGTTCACTGAATAACTCTTAATTTGATTACTATGTTGACCGCATAAATCCGATTGAACTTGAAATCAAAGATACTACAGAAACAGAATGGTCTGCTTCAGAAACAGAATGGTCTGCTTCATACCTAGACTTTCGTCTAGATATTGACACTAAGAGCAGGTTAGGAACGAAAGTTAGTATAAGAAAGACAACTTCGATTTTACCTTTGTAAACTTTCTGTTCATGTCTAGCACTGTAGTCACTCTGGTTTTTTGTAGGGTGCATGTAAATCCAGCTTTAGTTAGCAATTTATTGTTGTCTGTTCTATATTTGGTTTTGATTTCATTTTGTTGGTCATGCTCTTGTCTGTCTTCTGACTTAACAATATTTATCTACACCTTTGGTATCTTTGAATTCCTTATAAAAATATGAACAACGTGGATCGTAATACCGGAAGTGAATTCAAGTGGTGTAGAAGGATAAACACTTCCTTCTTAGGTATCTGGAAAAGAGTTTGAAACCACAAAAAATGGACATGACTTTCAATTAAATCATATAAAACAACTAAGCTCTTAATACATGATTTTATTGTAAAGGTCATCTTAATTCACCCTTGTAGTAAGTATATTACAGGTTTCCAACTCCATAACAAGTTTCGTTTTGATATCAAGAACTGTTTCTTAAAAATGGATGTAACTTACACTATAAGTCAAAATTCTACGTTGAAAACCGTTTTTCCTGAATGACTGTCAGGCAGTGATTGGAAACATGAATGTTTTTTCCCATAACATGTTTCATTTAGTTATCTTCATTCTGAGAAAATTAAAACTTGGACAAAATTTCCAAAGAAAAACAGATTTTCTAAGTCTAAAAATGTTTCTCATGATTGCCCTTGAACTTTTCATCACCTAAATTTGCATCCGTAACATGGGATTTACACCAATACACCTTCAGAACAAGCTTCTTGTAGGTATCTAGAATGGATGCCGAAAAACAGAAACTTGAACATAACTTTCAGTAAGAAAACAATTTCTTTTAAGGCAAAAAGTAATTATCCTGAATGAACGTGAAATCAACTTACTTAAAGTGGAATGCTTATGATGCGCAACGTCCCAATGTACCAACCTGCAAAGTTTATTGAAGTTACCATGAGTAGATAAAAGAATAACATAAAACTAAAAAGTTAGCGCAGACGCTGATGCCAAATCAATTCCAATTATCTACCTATACTTCGTGAAGGCGACAAAAAATGATATGCACAGTTACATTTTTATAACCACAATGTGATTATCTAGAGAAAATATTATATAAAAATTACTTATCTGCATTTTTGTTCTATCTTCAGGCAGTACAGATGCGACGGAAAACTATCATCGTTTGATAGAATTTCTAACAAGCCTTGTTCCATATGTGATGCGAGAATATCTACGGATTAAAATACTAAAAGAAAAAAGGTTTGAAGAATATCTTAACATAAAGAAACATGACCTTTATCATGCTTCTAAGTCAAAGACTTGTTGCCATTGTAAAACAAAACCAGGTGAACAACGCAACTTATCGCACAAACAGTTCGACCGCCTGTATGTCACCAATAAGCAAAAACCGAGATGTAAACAATCACGAGGGCATCCGTGTATTTGTATGATATCAGCAAAGCAAAATATTGATATTACTATTCTAGATATAACTTTACTTTGTTTTTTCTTGCTGAACAGTGGCGAAAAGTTAGATGAGGGTGCACCTGTTTGGCTGACGACCATACGAGAAACGAGGAACAAAGTTTTCCACTATGCAAACTCGTTACCTTTTCAATATTTCAAGAAATACTGGGACCTACTGGCTGGATCTATTGGAGGAATAGCTAATCTTATAAGCAAAGAATGCTATACATATATTAAAGAAAGGATGCATGAAATTAGGAGCAAAGGTTTCGTGCGCAAAGATTTTATCGCACAGGAAAAACTTCTACGGGAATATTACCACAATAGATTGGCAGAATTAGAGGTAAATACAATAATACTTGTTTAGAATCTTGTTATTTATGTCTATGATACAAGCGGCACTATATGATAGGGAAACCATGGACAGGAAATGGTCCGTTAAGAGATGAACGTTTAAAAAAAGAAAATATAATCATAGAACAGGAACAAGATGGGATACCTACAGCAGTCATATCCACAAGCACAAAATTGAACGATGAACCCTTGTAAAAATTTGAAACATTCATTGTCCATTTTTAATTACGGTAATTGAATTTTAATAAATTATGATGAATATGATAAACATTGGAAAATGCATGTTATCATGGCGGGTGTCCTGCAGGAAGCAGAGACTGCTTACTCTTCCGCAGCACCTGAGTCTACCCCCAGTTTTTTGCTGGGGTCCATGTTGTTCATTTGTTTCTTAGTTTTTAGTGTTGTGTTTTTATCGTTTAAGTCTTGTCCTCGTTGTTCTCCGGAGTTTGTCAGTACTTTTACATTTTCCCTTTTCCTCGAATATCCTCTTGGTATTTCTTGACACATTTTATCACTCGGATTAACAGTTTAAGATTAAAAAAAACTAATATTAGAAAAAAACCTTATGGTAATTTATTTCAGCGGGAGACCTTTCTTTTGATTTCAAGTTCAGTGAGATAGATGCGGTCAACACAGTCACCAAATTTAGAGCAATTGAGTGAAAGGACTAACTAATCTTAGGTGGTTTGGTATGATTGACAGTTCATTCTTTTTTTAAAAAAGAAAGCCGTTGTATTCATTACTTTTTTATTCAGCGATTCTTTTTCAACCGAGACACATTTATGATAGTAAATCAACCGAATGAAGTTAAATGATTAAGTACTCTTCATTTTACTAAGGTACTCTCTTGTATGATTTTTATGGTTTGTCTTGTACAGTTTCTCTTTGCTCTAACTTAGCTTGCCTTTGGTTCCGACGTGAAAGGATCCAGCAAAGAACTCTTACACCCCAACGCACGTATTTATAATGTGTCGGTCCTAAGCCAGGAGCCGGGTTCATTGGGTGGTCTTGCCTTTCACATTATTTTTTTCTATTCATATGTCTATAAAACAGCGAGGCGACATTTGCTTACTTTCAAGTTTACTGAATGTATTTGTTTGGGGAATCTAGAACTCGTCACAAAGGGTTGGAATCCTTTGTGCGACCTCTAGATTTAACAATCTTCTTCGTTTCTTACGGAGATTGGGTATAGTTTCCTTGTGATGAACTCCATAGCTTCCCCCTTTTACAAGATTCAATTCGACGGATCCATCCTCCTCAATACGGAAATGAGCAGCACCTTTGATAAATAGTGGATACTAAAATCTTGTATAACAGAGAAAACAGAAAGATCGTTAGGTGTTATATCGCTACTTACAGCTAGGAAAAAATCTTTTTCATCGGTAACGAATATTTTATAACAGCAACAAAATATAAATGCCGACGGCCATTTCTGAAGCGTTGACTGAGACGTTGTAGTGTCACATATCCTTGTACGAAACTTGGTCTTTCCTATGGAATTCATTTGTGGGGACACAATCTCTCGAATAACTTAAAAACTGCCACAGTGAGATTTATACGCCTTTAAACAGGCATATTAATACTTGTGTAAGGGCCTCGTGTAAAGGCGAAGTCTGACGTAGAGGTTCTCTTCCGTCTTCCTTAAGTGTCTTTTTCAAAATGAAGATCTAGAACTAGCTATGTCTTCTGATGAATCCTTCATTTCAAACTTTTTGTTGCTGCTTCTCTGCTATGCTCGCAGTATTTAGGAGTAAGAGAAAAGACTAATTTACCCAAATTCAGATTCAGAATAATGTATCTGGGTAAAGTGGCATGTTTCCTTCGGACTGTTGCTTTCGTGAGTATGACAATAATATTGTCGTCCCCGCCGATAAAGCCCCTAACAACATTGTTTTTGTTTGTAAATCACACTACATAGGCTGCTTGATAAAGGAATAAGGTATCGACAGTTTACTTGCAACCCAACATATACCCCAACGACACTTACCAAAGACTTCCCCTTTGGTATCTTCGAATTCCTTTTAGCAACAATAAGACAATGGTGTTTGGCGTGGTAACTAACACGCACAAAAGAAGGATTCTGAAAGGTCCCAAACAGGGTACCAACGATGCTTACCCTAACATAGACCAAATGGATTGAAGTATGCTACCACAGGGGAAAAGAATGATTTACCAGGTGTTTGCGTTAGATGGCACGTGCCGGTACTGATGTGCGCCTTTTCTGACTTTATACTACAATGATTTATAAAAGATTCGGGCAACGTTTGGCAAGACATAGTCCGAAAATACCAGACGAGCAGATGCCAAGTGGTGTAAAAGACACGCTCACTCGGACATAAATAAGAGGAATCGGATCCTGTGCGGGTTACCAGGGATGCTCTCCCATACATAGACCAGAAGGATTCGTGAAGCATACCATGCGGAATACAGGGAATACCTATCAAGACTTAAACTATACTATGTCTTCAAACACACTGAAAGTAGTATTTGAAGAAGAAAAAAGATCCGTTTTTAGACAGAAAACCTAAATTGTGCATCCCCTGTACCAGAAATCTACATTTATGCATTGCTTCACCATTCACGTCGTTTTATTTTTGGTGACGATCATTCTATTTTCTATAAGCAAAGTTATATTTTGAATGTATAAAAATGACGTCACTGAAAAACGCAATTGGATTACAACACTAAAACAGTTCTTTGTGACAAGAAATGTCTCAAACAAAAAATGCTTATCTGGACGTAGGTTCTCCAGAAGGCTAAGTGCTTCAGTAGAGATGCATGGGAAACTTATATAATTATTCAAAGATGATACCAGTACGGGTACACAGAACGCTTACCCAACCTAAGAGAAATTCACAGACCACTGGATGATTTGAATAAGCTGCTAGGCGAGCTAGGGGAATGTTCAAGCTAGGCCGAATAAACAGATTTGCATAAGATGCCAGCGGGCACAGGGAATCTTAAACCATAAAAAACACTAAGGGCTGTTCATCGAATTCACGAAGCATGCCATGCAGGTACTGGTGATGTTTACACAAACTACAGCGGTTTCAAGTAGAGCGCGATGTAAGCCTGGGTACAGCATACGTTCTTCTACATTCACAGTTTCTATGATTCGTGAGACGCAAGTGGTTGTTTTATTTCTATGATTTATGTTAAGTCTTGTTAGTAGTTAAGTTTTTGATTATTTTCTTTATAAATTTGATCACTCTCTATTGTATTCATCTTTGGGTTTTTGCGACAATCTTGCTAGAAAGTTTTGTTAGAAGGAAGCATTGCATTTGAGACCAGGAGTACAAACAAATATTATCCACATATAGACAGGATTTGAATTTATACATCCTCACCAAGCAAAGGAAACCCTTTTCCGAGAATCGTTGCCTCTAGGACATAAATATCTAGTGCCTCGCCCCCGATACTCCCTTTATGAAGGAGACTTGCAATGTAGAAATGGTCTTTTATAGAAAACAAGAAGCGTGTAATCGGGTAAAGAAAATAATCTGATTAATACAAAGAAAGTGACTAACTGTATCAGCAATACAATTCCTAAAATTGACAACAACACTACCTGACTTTACAATACAATACTATCAATAAAACACCCAATCAAACTATAAAAAAAATGATATTTACTTAACAAAAGATATGGTCTCTATATTTTTATGTAAATACATTGGAAATAAACCTGTATTTAGTTTTTTTTTATAATCGAATATAAACAGTTAAGCCATCAATATCTAGTTAAGTTGGCATAACCTACTGCTGTGTAAGCCATTTTGTGCTATGTTAGGTACAGGGTCCTTAGGCATTAGTATTTCTGTATTCTTTAAACTCGTGTCTGTTGGTCAAGAGGAAATAATTGTATGTGTACAGAGCAAACAATCGTTCGCCTGCCTCAGATTGATAACATGTAGAACTTCGTAATCTTTTCCTTAACTAGCCATTCGGCGTGGTGCCGGCAACAGAAATATTTCTTTCTGTTTCGCTACCAAAATGAAGTAGCTATTATGTGGTTGGGTGAGATGTTATTAATGTTCGACCGGTTTGTCGTAGTCGCGGTTAAGATAAAGGTTGCTCAGTTCTCAAGAGGTAAAACCAGGCCGTTTGGGTGTTATTCACGGATAAATTTTTAACCAACATCCGGAGGGGGTCGCAAACGTCGTCCCCTATTATGGGGAATACACCAAGCTATTTTCTTCTTGTCGCTAGCTGCACAGGATTATTCCGACTTCTTTGGATTCCCGGGGCAACAACATTACCTGAAAAAAGTCCTTTCCTGTCCCGATTTGTAATTTGTTTTCATGCTTAATAAAGGTGTACTTTTGCCTGCTGCACATTAAGCAATACACGTTAATCAGCCCAAGGTTACATTGAATCTAATTAAGAGCGATAGATCATCATAGATATAGCAAAACATTTTCGCTCTGGCAGGCCTTGACCGAAACAAAGATGTCAGGATAAGCAAATTTAAGACAGGTTTGGTGGACAGTGTCCAAAAATTTACATGACTGTTAATTGTTTTACAACAAAACAACAACAAAAATAAAAATAAAATATTCAAACCAGAAGATAACTTATTGAACTTTTTCAGTTGGCAGTTTTTTGTTGTGCATGGTTTAAAATTAGCAGTGCTTATTTGATATTTGTTTGCATTGGATATACAAATAACATACTGTTTGCAATGTGAGGCAAACATACTGTTTGCAAAGTGAGGCAAGACCCTGTTAATTACTAAAAGCAAGTCGAAAGAGTGTAGCGGAGCTTCACTTGTGTACAAATGAAGATCCCTCAAATGTTTATAACACATTCACCAGCTACCTTAGTTAAGATCAGTTTGTATATCAGAGCACTACAGTACGAAAGGTTCGGGCTTGATTTTCGGTTGCTTGATTGATGGTTTGCTTAACGTCCAGTGGGAAATATTTCATGCATATTCAGGACGAAAACAAGTTCAACAATAATCGAGACTTACCGAAAGAGAGGTTGGGTCGAGGGACACAACAGGGCAACGGATTGACTTGCACTGGAAAATGGGAAAGATGAGAAAGGACGGAAAAATTTGCCTTTTGTAGCGTCATTAGTTTTCTCTTTTTCAAAATCTACAAAAGGGATCTTTAAGGTGCATGGAGAGTGGCATTTTCCATACACTTCACCCACTTTGCTCCACGGCCAGGCCTGGTAGCCACCAACGAGAGGGCTCCCCCTATCCGCCACCTGGGGATCGCGGAGGTCAGCTCTGTGGGTCGAGCCCTGGATACCACTCCGGTGCCCAGTTGATCTTCGGTACTGTTATTGTAATTCCGACATTTGAAACCATACTACTGTTACAAACGTAAGCAGGAAGAGTGTTATCTATTGGGATGGAGTTGTTCAACATAGTAACAAAAGTTTTAATCGTATACCCTCTAGTGAAAGGACGTCATCATTAGAACGAAAAGGGTCAGCTTGGGCAGGATTGTTTAATACAAGATAAGAAAGAATGAACAATAAAATAATTTTGTTTTGATTTACAAAAACATGCATGGGACCACAAACCTTGTTTACACAAGGATACATGTACAATGTGCTAACAATACAACATGCACATCTAAAAGTAAATAATAATATGAAAATGAAAATGTAACCTTTTCTGGCTGATTGAATTTTTGGCAATAGAATTCATCTGATGATGCCGGCAACCAAATAAGACCTTTTTGATTCTTTAGTATAAAAACAATTAATCTGCTAGAGGAGTAATAATTCTTAAGGTCACCTGGGGGGGAGAATAAACAACATAACATTTTTTGTGTGTTTTTTCGTACAAAGAATTTGTTCCTATTGATATCTTCACCTGCAAGGTATTCAGCTATACAATCACTATTAGTTATCCACTTAAGACTTCGATTTTATATTTTGCTTTTGGTTACCAGTATTATGAGAAAGATTATTACATAAATCCTAATCCAGTGGACATGGTTTCATATGTACTGGTAGTGTACAAGATTGTGCCGAAATAAGTGTCGTCATAAAACAATAGACAAAGGGCAAATACTAGGCCAATAGGGCATACCCACACATAAAAATTAACACTTTATAACACTAATTGTGAAGCAGTTATTGTATGACTGGTTGACTTGTAATCACTTATTATGTTTAACTCTATGGTTTCAATTAAATGTTTACAAAATTAATTACCCTGAACAGTAGCGAACCCTGGTGACTTATATCATATGGGTGTTTCCTATTACGACTACTTAGCTTATAGATTTTATGGTATAATATATCAATTAAGCAAATAATATTGTATCCAGGCTTAAGATCACTTATTGCAATCAGGTTTATTTGTCTCTTACTGCAAATATACATATATATATAGCAATAACCAAACCCGACCAAACTTAAAATTGTTTTAAACCCAGGGACTGTTACTGTATACATAACCTTTGCTTACCATTTGAGTTGTGCACTTTTGAGATAATAATTACGTAAATTTTACATGAAAAAGAACATTTGAGAGAGTTATTGTTCTTGATTTAGTTGATTTCTTAAGGCAAGTTTTGACTGACAAATGGCTGTTATCGTGTTATCATATGAGAGATGAAATCTGAAAAATCAACTACAGATTGGTAGGTTCTTCCACAACATGTATCACTGTACCATTGATATTGCATGAATTTTATAAAGACTGCAACTTAAGCCATTTAAACGTTTTAATCAATAATGAGGGTGCTAGTCATCAACGCCATGATTTTATCTCACATAAACACTAGTTTGTGATTTGTGCCAAAAAAGTACTACGTCTTTATGAAGTATTTAACTTTTAGGTATTTTTGATGACCAAATATGGAATCACTTCTGAAGTCATTTCTTGGAGGACGCTTGTAGTTAAATTTATCATTTTATTTTAGATACTTAATAGAATTCGAAATTGGATGCAATTAAGAAAAATAATTGCATTACTTGTTTTACATTTATCATCATTATAACTATTCTTATTTTTTAAGTTAAATATGCCTGTCCCAAGTCTGAAGCCGAGGTCATTTGTTATATTTCATATAGCATATATATATAATAAATAAAATTAAGGCAAGAATTGGTCTATTTTTCGTATACACGCATTTATTTGGAGTAATATAGGCTCATCACAAGGAGAGGATTTGCATGTTAGTTGAAGGCCTTTTTGAGACTCACAAGTTAACTTACAAACATGATTGTATGACTGAACAATCTGATTCATTGAAAAGACATAAAAGGCAAATTTTAAGCGAACAAAGTCTGTTAAAGTCATCAAAGAGGGTAGCCAAACCATTTAGAAAATATCGTCACACCAATAAGAGTGCAAAGAGTACTATGGGACATGTAGAAATTTAAATTCTACTGTCGTTTGGTGGATGGCTGTCTCATGGACAATCTTGCCACTATTTTAATACTTAACAAGACACATTTAAAATGACAATATCTATAAAAATAACACAAACATGTTATGACAAAAATAAAAAGGGTGCAACTCCCGACGATAAAACATCAAGTTTCCCAGCATGGTTGGTCATCAATTAAGTACATCCGTAGATTTAATACTGCATTGGCAATAAGTCTAGTTCATTACTATATGA
>JAULBM010031547.1:0-11050 GCA_032357055.1 Geukensia granosissima
CCGCAAAATTGAACATTACCTTTCCGTTATTGAGCAAGATATTTAGATTTTAATTAATAAATATTCATGACCTCCTTTTACCAGGTGAGATTTAGCACCAACCTGACATAAACGTATTGAAGACACATTAGAGAAATGTTCCTTTACCTATGTCTAATCCTTGAAACTACAACTATATACATAGGAAAACTATGCACGAATGATATAATTCCATGTCAGCAGAAAAGTGACATTGGAATGCTAAAGTACTCTAGAATCCTGCAAAAAGAGGATACTGTACAAGTTAACATATTGAGGCAATAACTAGATATCTCATCATTCTCTACCCGAAGTTACGGAGACATTTTGTTTAAGAACACTGTTATTAAAAAAATCAAATTCCTTGCAGTCCTATTAATGGTTGGGATGAAATCACAGGCGGGAATAAGGACACCGCCATCACTATATACACATCACTTTTTAAGCAGGTGATATAAAAAATTAAGTTCATGAAGGAATGTCATCTTAAACCAGTTTTATATTTAAAATTTTTTTTGTAATCATAGGAAAAAATAACTGTTGATGTTCTGTGCCACTACCATTCTTAACCCGTCCCATATCAAACCATATTTATTCCATTCGTCCTCTATGTTGAAAATTTGACAATAAAAATCTATCTAAAAACCACTTATTCTTCTTAAATGCCCTCTTACTTGAAGCCATTGGTTTTTCACACTTATAGAATGAAGCGGATTAAAAAATAAAAAAAAAACAACATAATGATAATAAAAAATGATTTCTAATTTTGATTATCCCGTAGACCGGCAATTTTCAAAATTTTTATGACCCGCCAGTGCTGAAAAAGCAATTTAAAACGACAAGTGTTCTTCTGTGTAACTCGAAACTACGCCTTTATAACTTTTACATATAACAAATTTGAAAATACAAACGGTATTCACATATTAATCGTACACTGTTGGTCGTTGGATATTGCATTTCTGCAATCGCCATAGAAGAAACTTAAAATTCACCTTTTTCGACAATAGAAATACAGGTTTACAGATGTTGTCCCAAATAGGAGAAATTTTATCATGATGGACCCTGGACCCATTTCAACGAGTAACCTCTTATCAGCAGCATTTTAACCAAAGCATGGGATAACAGAGATCTAAAAATAGTAAAAGAATCCTATCCAAAACAAATCAAACAGACCGCCAAATCCAGCTGAAAGCACATCTACCATGTGCAATAAAACGAATAAAGCCTCTCAGTAATTTCAGGGTTTCAGAATTTCAAATACGTAACGGTAATGTTTGTTATACAATTTTTTGTAACAAAATTTTTTGTTACAAAATTCATGTCAGATGAGTCTGACGCGAAGGCTGGTGAATAACCTTGGGGTCCTCTGGTCCACCAGCAGATGCGTCTACCTACAGGTTTCATAATAAAAGAATCTCATTTTAATAAAAGCTAGCAGTGAAAGATTCTGTATCTTTAATTGACATTTGTATCATTCATGAACTATTCCAACATGTTTTTTTTTATTTCTTACTCTTCCGGAGCACCTGAGTCTACCCCGTCCACGTTGTTCATTTGTTTTTTAGTTTTTAGTGTTGTTTTTGTCGTTTTGGTCTTGTTCTCGTTGTTCTCCGGAGTTTTACATTTTCCCTTTTCCTCGAATATCCTCTTGGTATTTCTTGACACATTTTATAATCATTTTTTAAAGAAATCATTTCTGAAAATTGATTAATTTAGTTAATTTACAATCTTACCTTGGAATCATCTATTATATTCCGTAGGGCACTTAACAAATCTTCATCCATTTCATTCACTATTTTTTAATACTTAATGTTAAATAATAAAAACAACACTAATCCCCTTTTCAGTCAATACGTTTTCATTTAACACAGCGCGCGCGTTGTTTGTTACTGCCCAATCAGATCAATTTTTGCAACAGTCTTTGATCATTAACCTTCTGTTACCAGAGATCGATCAGGAATCACTTTCAATTTACTCTGATTCTATATTATAAATTTATTTCTGTATCAATTTGCAGTAAACCTTTTGCTGCCTTGAACTTTGTAAAAGTAACTTTGATTGTGGCATTGTTGCAGTTTCGACGGATAATGAAATTTTCAATCTGCCATGATTTCTTTCATCTTTTTAGAGAAAACCAATTATATATGTCGCCTGCACATCGTCTAAAACATTGCTGAAACAAAAGTTCTCGAAGTTTTACAATTGGATAAATAGAGAAATCATTGAATCTGAAAATGCAGTGGAAAGCTTTGATAATCTGGATTGAATGCATGTAGAGTTCCAGATTACACAGGATATATAACTTCTTTAGCTTCCAAAGCAATTGATGACAAAATGACTAAGTTTGAAATACGGGTAAACAGAAAAAAAAATAATCATTCAAAGCTGTAGGAGATGTTCACCTTTTATCTGTATGTCAACTGTGTGAAATTAACTTATCTTGACTGAATAGAGCCGGAGTTTACCCATCCAGCAAGTATAACAGATGTATGGATCGCGGATGGGTACACTACACAGCGCGAAACAGACTTTTGACCTGCAGTTGATTTGACGAAAAGCAAATATTTCCAACAAACCAAACTCGAACACTTCAAGTTCCCTGTATCTTCGATTCTGTCTGCCTTACGATTTGGCTTCCTGTTTCGATGTGTTAGTATTTACTATGTTTGGCTCTTGGACATACCATGTTTTGGTTCTAATGCTACTGATAATAATTTATTCCTTGAAATGTACATATAATATATTGCAATTCACCATGTTTGTTCAACATTGGTCAACTTGCATTACGAAGCAACCGACGGTAAGAAAAATCAAGAATTGGGTTATCAGGGTTTTGGATGGCATAAAAACAATTTACAAATGTTATCATTCAACAGAAACGATACGCCACCATGAATTCAATAATATATAATATCAGATATATCTACGTTAAGGGTAAGCACCTTATCGTTTTGCCGGCAAGTGCAGTTTTCACGTGATACGTAATAAGAAAGAAAAAATGTTTAATTAATTAGACCACAAAAAACATATTCACTTAATGAAAATGCCATGTCATGCATTGGAAATTAAAATTGCTTCAACGATATCACAAAAATGGGAGAAAAATTGACATTCACATTTTAATGATATAAATAGTTTACGACGATTTTGTTTATGCAAATTTTCAAAAGAGGAATCTAACAATTTTTTCTACTAGTAAAGTTTTCCTACGTGCATTATGCTAAACAGAAAATAAATCATAATATCGAAAACGTGAATATGATAACGAGTTCTTAGTAGAATACCGATGTAAGAGATCTGAAATACAAATAGTCCACAAAAGCAATATAAAAATGAAACAGCCAAAAAGACAAATAGAAACCAAAAAAGAGCAGTTAGGATTCTTTTAAAAAACGTTAGGTGGTCCGGAAGGGTAAATGATAACCCCGGTCTCGCGCGGGTTACTCGTCATCAATACCTTAATGTCAAAATAAGTGTCATATCAATGTGTCAAAATCGGAAACCATCAGGAGCTCATGTACTGACAAGTGGTAAGGCCAGCTGTTTCAGGAGGATAAACACTGTATGTCCCACGCTCGGCAATTGTCGTAAAATCCTGTCAACCCGAGAAGAGGCCATTTTTGTTTTTATGTTATAGGTTACAATTCCGAAAATAACGAAGCATTGATTGGCATCAACCAAATCATGAAGACCATATACTATACAGTCCGACAAAAGTTAAGCGCCACCCTATATTTTTCTAATAATAATTTTCATTTTTACACCTATGTAAAAATGGAAAAAGAATTAAATTTATACCAAGACACTTTTATGAATTAGTGTACAGGCTAAACTTAATGTTGAAATTTGGGTGAATTAGCAAGTCGTATGATTGTTTAATTCTTAAACAAAAAAAGGGGATAATTTGGCAACTTCTCAATGCCGAAAAAAGTTTTATCGTAAAATCAGTTTTTCACAATTTAAGAAACCGTATTGGTCATAAGAATTTTAAAACTTTTAAATGAACATATGGGGCAGCTGTATCACACAAAATTAATTAATAACACGTATAACCACCACGATTTCTCTCAAGTTCCCGTATCCGCCTGCTCATTCCAAGAACCAGAAGACGAAACCGGTCTTGTGGAAATCTCCGACATTCCTGCACTATTGTGTTGGTCAATTCGACAATATTGCGACAACGTGGAACGCGTTAGTTCAATTTCCGAATAATAAAATCCAAAACGTGTTCAATTGGGTTTATGTCCGGGGACATGGCAGACCACACGAAGGTATCAATCGCCTCTTGCTGTAAAAATGTGCGTTCTTACCGAGCCCGGTGTGGTCTGGCATTTTCGTCCATGAAGATGGGTCTGTCAGCCGGTCACAGGTTGTCGAAATGTGGAACCACATGCGCGTCAAGCACGTTATCACGGTAACCAACGCCATTGAGATTACCTTGAAGAACGTACAAGAGTAACTTACAATTGAAAGAAAAGCATCCCCCATTCAGTGACACCACCCCAACCAAAGCTGTGCCCATGACGTTTTCATCGCGATATGCCATGTCATGCCAGACCAAAACATGACCGTCTACAGGACGCAAGAGGAAGCGACTATCGTCGGACCAATGAACACGTTTCGTATATTCCAATGGAGATGGTCACGAAACCGTTTCAAGCGAGCTATCTTATGGAGTGCTGTCATCTCCGGTAGTTTTATGGGTCTCCTAGCACGCAAATGCAGAGCATTGAGTCGCCTGATTACAGTCGAACAGACACATGGCCCACAAAAGGCAAACCGGCACGTATACTACCAGCCGTGGTAAAATTATCCCTCCTGGCACGACGGGCTAGGAGCCTATCCTCTCTTGGGGTAGTTTTGCGGGGCCTACCCGATCGCAGACGATCCTCCACTGTGCCTGTCGCTAAAAAACGATCCATAAGACGGCAAATCACAGAATGGTGCACATCAACACGCTGTGCCACCCTTCTGTTGCTTTAACCCGTCTGTGACATGCCAACTGCTTGTTATCTTTCCGCTTTACTAAGTTTTCGCCTAACCATTACTTTTCCAGCAATTATGCACACTCTGAACTTCTACAACTTAAAATTGACAAACATGCTTTGTGTAATTACGTATCACACGAACTGAAAACCGGTTTTTACACAACAAAAAATAATCGATGGATGACGTATTGCATGACAAATTGAAGTTTATGTTGACAAATATGTGGTCGCAAAACCACATGTTATAAAAATAAATTTTAAAAAAGATATTTACAAAATAAATTAGGTGGCGCTTAATTTTTGTCGGAGTGCATATATGGGCAGGCTGCAGAATCACCCTTAGATGTGTTCACCTAACATATATTGATCTGTCTTGCTTTAAGTAATATTAATTTCTAATATCTTTAAATATAACATCTTTACACCTGAATGAGCTAATTTCATCGTAATGTAGAAATCCTTCAAAACCCAAAACAATCATGCACAAGTCTCGGATAACTGCTAAATCGGTAGTATTATTGTATTTTGCACAAAGCTCAAATTACATTTCAGATGAAATTTGGTCTTTTTCACTTTAGGGTTACGAGGTTGACACTTCTGATTAAATTAAACTGTTTACAAAAATATTGTCTGTAGGTTTACAAGTCCTTGTAATGTATGCGCCCACTGGATAACGTATACAAAAGACTACACTACACTATATGAAGCACAGCTGTCTATTAAACTTGTTAGATATAAAGGCACGAGTATAGGTTTAAAACGTTTAAAAGCGTAAAAATATTTATTGTAAGTATTTTTACTTCTACATAATAATAACAATTTTCCAATGTCGTGTTTTTTGTATAGTTTCACATTTTGTTTCTCGGGGCCTTTTACAGCTTATTTTATGGTATGGACTATGGTTCATTTTTTTGAAGGCCGCAATTGGATTTGTAGAAGTTTAAATTTTACAGTTTTTGGTAAGTGGCTGTCTCATGGACAATCATTCCAAATCTCCGATTTTTATAACGTTATCTTCTCTTCTAGTTCATGAAGTCTGTTCGAAGATATTCCAGCATCTAGAATCTGATCCCGGACTGCATTATCTAAGCCGATACCTGTTAAATAAATGCATACATTTAAAATCTGTTTTTAGAGCAAATTTCAAAACAAAATTTGGAATGACCAAAAATACTATTTCTGCCCCTAACCTTTTACTACTACACCAGACTGCAAAATTTTATAATCAGTTATAAAATGTACGAAAGTGTCCGCATGATTGCTTATGTGCAATAAGGGCCAGTATGGTGCGGAACGCCACAAAGAGACGACCAAAGTACCGTTCGATTTGTCCTCTATAATTAGGTTTAAACATCGAGATACTCATGACGGTGGAGGTACAAACCAGTTGTTTTCTTTCCCCTTAGCTGAAATTGAAGCAATCGATACCGCATGTGCCTGGACTTCGGTGTATTTGAGTTGAATACTCTGCATTTGGTGTTGTAATCGTATGCAAATTTATTGATTGTATGTGACCCCTATCTTTGTCGAACATATTAAGTATTTGGTGTTCAATCTGCCAGTCGCAAACTAAATCTACTGTAGAATACCAATGGAAGAGATCAAAAGTGCATAGGCCAAAGAGGCAAGACAAATTGAAACAAACCTAGTGATAAAACGAAAACAAAAATAACAAAGGTTTGGAATTCACGAACTCCTTTACAAAACTGGATTGGGATCAGGTGCTAATGAAGGGTAATGTTTTCTTTTCTTGGTACCAATTCTGGTATTATTCTTATATTGTTACGTCTACAAAGATTCGCTATGTTAACTGATATTATTTGCAATTCTGTTTAACTACATCCCTTGTTTATAGTGTTTACAACGTTTTGATTGTCATTGTACCATTTGACTGTTTGACGTTGGATTGTTTCATAAATTGACAGCAATACCCTGCAAACTATATCTAATTTTCTCCAGGTGGAACTATGCAGCTTTTCTGCAAAATTCCAACTACTCGTATTTTCTTCGTTTGAGGTTTTTACAATGTAACCTCCGGATCATGTGCTCGAACCATCTGTGTAAATTACTCCTGTACAATGATATACACGGTTAACTCCATGCCGTTTAACTCAGCAAGGTGTTCCTTCCAGAAAACTATCTCATCAAGTGCACTTTTGTATAACAAAACAGGAGCGTTCCAATAAGCTATATACATAATACATTCATACATACATCTAGTACGTAATCTGACTGTTGGTCCGAGTGCCGTCTGCATTGAAAAAACTGTCCAACAATGAACGCAAGAAAACTTACAGGTACTTTGATTTCAACTTTTTATATTTATTAAAACAGCAATGTTGCTACTCTGTTACAGAAAACTATTCATGTATCCAACTGCCAAACTAAACCTAGCGAAATAACTTTCTGACAAGGGATCTAATCTCACTTATTGTTTGCTAGTAAACACCCAGCAGACATGAGACTTCTTTGCACAACTGAACTCCACTCGTAAGCCTTGTCAAATGTATGATCTCCCAAATGCCATCATCTAAATACAGATAAACTCTTTCTCAAGTCTCTCATATGTTTTAACTACACTGGAAAAATGTAGCCAGCTATAAAAATTCCGAAATGGTAAAACATTGAAAATAATATAGCGTGTCAAGTGTCAAGCGTGTCAAGTTTTTCTATGTAAAATTCTGTGTAAAATACAAAGCGAAGCCAAAATATGTTTTTATTGGTTCGAAAATTTCAACATGGTGATAAGCAAATTTTAATTCATACGTAAAGCACAAATCGCTCATGCTGAACATCTGACTAGTTTCTCATGTTTAAACCAAAATTTGTGTAATTTTGGATTAATGGTCCACAATTTAATACCAATCTTAGCTTTTCTCTTTAAGCGGCAACAGTCGAAGGATTAATATCCTTTGGTCATGTTGGTTGAGTATTGAAAGGTGCAATACAACCTAGTTTCACCAACAAAGCAAGCTCTGAGTGAAAATAAGATGCATTTTCTTACGAAGACTTGTTGTTATTTAAAATGATATCTACCGGCTCTGTGTTCAAAGGTAGTTTATAAGCGTGTTGAATAATCAATATCTGTTGTGGGGGCTCCTATAGTTTGCCAATAATTAAATGAATCTTTGAGTCTACAGACATGAGATAAAATAGCTCTTGTTTCAGTTTTTGTTCCGTTAACTTAATAACTATATTCATCTTAACTTGTACTTATCAGATTTCTAATTCTGTTCATTTATACTGCTATTGATATAGTGATCCGATCTCTAGTGACCACTGATCCCTCATTCATAACATATTTCATGTCGATTACATGCACCTGGAACGCTGGTTGCTTCTGTTGAATCGAGTGAACTGTTGTGGGATGCTGTACGGGGGTTGTCTTTTGCGGCCTCTTTTGTCGTATTTTGCTTTTTTGACCGCCTTGTTCTTTGTCCTAATAATTCGTTTCTCGTCGACAAGACTCTGTGTTTCGTACTCTGAGACATTTTCCGATTGATCAGCAAGCCCAACTTTCGTCTGACGATGCGAAAGTAAATTTAAACCGTCACTGATGTTCCCAATGGCGCCTGTCGTGTGCTTGTTGTTCTCAGGATTTGGAGTAAGCAAAGATTAGGCCTCCTTCATTTTGTTAACAATTTTGATATTGATCTTAAACTGCTCCTCATTTCCTTTGCGATTTCTTGAAATTTGGACATCTAAACCTGATGTCTTGCCACTTAAGTAGTTATAAAATAATGTTATTTGCATGAGTCATATGAATATAAAGCTAAGGAAATCAGTCCCCCCTTTTTACAGATTTTTAATAAAAGTGAATAATTTACCTTTATTTTTCGCTTGTAGCTTTTGATGCAAACAATCATAATCAAACTACAAATTACCAATGTTAAATGAATATGGACAATTTGGTATGCTATAAAAAAATTTTCAATGAGTAACCTCTCATTTGTATTTTAAAAGTCAAAAATATTATTTCCTTACCATTAAGACTCTCTTAACGTATACTTCAGTTAGTTTTATGCGATTAGAGTTATAAAAAGAGGTTTTTTTTTAAAATTTGAAATTCCCCCTTTTTATCTGTATTGGAGGTTTTATCTGTGCAGATTTTATTTTGTCACCATATCATTTCATTTAATTTATAATATTTTAGACGAAACACAAAATTTGTTATCAATTTAATACTACAGCCTATGTATATATCTAATTTCTGGCATATGGTATTGGTAGTATTTATATGAAAATTCGTTAATATTTAGTTAATGGTTGTTATAAAATGTCAGTTATATATATTATACATGATATTATCAATTAAATGAAATTTTAGGTATCAACAGAAATTATTTTTAAATCTTTATAGTAGAAACAAAGAAAAAGGGGAACTGAAATTTTGAAACCACTTTTTGTTAATTCTGAACACCATAACCTGACTAAAATAAACATTGAGATGTTTCAAAGGATAAGTAATAATGTTGTAAACTGTATTCGATAAAATGCAATGCAAGCTAAAAATGGATTGTGTAAATGAGTTATTTTTACGCACATTTTATTATTTGAGGGCTTCATTTGTCTGTTTCTTTTTCCATATCTTTTATGCAAACGATTTTATTTTTATCACTGTTGAACTTAATAGACAACAGGCTTTTAATAATATCCTATTTGTGCATTTCACAATATGTTAAAACACCATTTATTGCCACAAAAAACTGAAAATGGAGCCGGAAAATGAAAAGTTAACACAGTCTACCAAAGCTCCATTGATTATTTTGTAAAGCACAAATCATTTGAATTTAGCCAATAAACACTGAAATACTAATATAAATATCCATAATTAAAGTTGTTTAAAATAAGTTTCTGTTATCATTGACCTTTGAATGCCACAAAATCAAGTTCTTAAAGCTCATTTATTTGGTAAAAGGGGGTTCCTCTGACACTAGCATCATTTACAATACAGTAAAATGCAAACATTTTGACTTAAAAATATCTATAAATAGTTTACTTGTAATTTAAAGTATTATTTTTTACCAAAAACCCCCTTTTATCTCAATAAAAACTGCTTAAATGAAATTAAACAGAAATCTGAAACTGTAAATCATGTATTTTCACAGTGAAGCTTAAATTAAGGTAAAAATGCTGTTTACATGATAAATTATGTTTTTATTATAATCAAAAAGTAATCTGCATTATTTAAATCAAAATATATATTTCTTCTTCATACATGGCTTGTATTGTGACAACTCAATTAAAAAATTGTGTTAGGGAGTAATTTTTTCGCAAAATTTACCTATTTTAATCACTTTATGAATGAAATTTTGAGCTTATTCGATGCCTATTATATACTTTTATTTAACTGAAATCAGTTTATAGCCATATAAGAACTCACGTGTCGAGCATAATAAAAATATCACAATGAGACTGCATTTACGGAAACTTAACAGAAATCTGAAATCGGTTAATCACCCATATTCACAGATTAAGCTCATAGTTCGGACAACAATGATGTTAACATGATAAATTATGGTTTGTTTTATAATAAAAAAGTAATTTACATTATTTGAAGCAAAATTTTTGTATCTTTTTTACACATTGATTGACGTTTTGCAATTAATTTAAAATAAAAGGAATTCAAAGATACCAAAGTGGCACACAGAAATCGTTAAAAATGAAAACAGACAAGACCATGGCAAACAAAATGAAATGAAAGACAAACATATAACACACAACACTTCACTGAAAGCTAAAGCTGGAGTAACACGAACCCTACAAAAACCAAGGTGAGTTCAGGTTTAGTTTAGTTTAAACATATTTTATTAGCTCAAACATAACAAAAGGATAAGACACAAGTTTATCTAATCTAGATCATCTTCTCCTCAATTCACAATATCCCTTACAGAAATATAAAGTATGCAGCAAATTTGCGGTATATTTTCCGCAAACTTGTGGCAATCTGATCAGTATACCAGAGGCATAGTGCCAGAAGTATGCAGGTTAGAGCCACAAACTGTAACATTCCGGTGCACTTGCGGCTTAAAACTAAATTAGAG
>JAULBM010031558.1:0-11050 GCA_032357055.1 Geukensia granosissima
ACCTTATTACTTATTTTTAATCATTTGTCCCATGTACAGCTATGTCTTGTATTATAACATTGAAAAATCCGGCTTTAGTGCGGTTTCGGCATATCTCTTGTTAGATGAAAAAAGTAAACAGGAGATTGATAAAAAGAATTTGAAGATACCAAAGGGGCAAACAAAAATTGTTAAGACTGTGTCTAACAAATAAAATGAAAGACAAACAAAGTACACACAACACTACACTGAAAGCTAAAGTTGAATTAACTCAAACCCTACAAAAACTAAAGTCTGGAAGAGTAAACAACTCCTGCTCCATTAGTGGCACCATTCATAATATACATACAGTAGCTATAGAAGGTTTTTATTCAGATAGTTCCTGCCAAACCAATATCTGTCCCTCATCTCTTTATAAGGTTTTTTGTGTGGGGAGGGGGGTTCATTTCTTGTATGTTTGTTTATGATTTTTAGCTCACCTAGCCCAAAGGGCCATGTGAGCATTTGTCATCTGTTAACTTTTCACATTTTCATCTTAATCTCTGAGACCACTGAACAGATTTCAACCAAACTTGGCAGAAATGTAAGGAAGGTGGTTCTTTACCAGAATTTTGAAATTGGTGCCGATAGGAAATTCAACCTGGCCGCCAGGGCAAATTATGTGTTCTGATTGGTCCAAATTTCAAACATCTTGTCAGAAACTACAAAGTGGGTTGAATTGTTACTTTAGAGAAATGATTGTTAGGTGGTCTTGTACTGAACTTGTGAATTGTTTGCCGATTGGAAATTCAAAATGGCAGCCATGACGAAACTTAGTTTACCATTTGATCCTTTGAGAATTTGACATTTTCATCTTCTCTGAAAACACTGAACAGATTTCAACACAACTGGGCAGAAATGTTAAGCAGTTGGTCCTTTTCCAGATAGGTGAAATTGGTACCGATCCAAAATTCAACATTTTTATGGAATTTAATAAAGACTTTTTTGTAAAGTATTAATGTTAAAGATCCTTCCATGGCCTTGTAAAAGTTTTAAAAAATAGTATAAAATTTCGAATGAATGGCCATTAGTTTTCTAAATCTATTGTGCATGCATAAATCAAGATTTATTTTACGTAAGCAGTTTTATGGAATTTGTTATACAATGGATTCATGTTGATTGCTTACCATGTTAGTCAAAATATTGATTGATTGAATGTTGCATAACATCCAGCAGCAAATATTTCATATACAGGACAAGAGTATATTAATGAATAATTATGAATGATAAAGTTACTTATAGTATTTGAGTAAGAGTCTCCTATTATAGGAGAACCACTACAAAGGTGTAAAAGTTGAACATTTGGCAGTCAGCATTGGTACAGATTTATGCAAGTATTTGTTTCCAGTTTTCTAAACCTGACCAGGACAGGGGCTTATCCAGAAAGTAAACCTTCCAAAAAACGGTGTTGCAGTAATAAAACACGTAAACACGCACAATAACATCCGATTTACTTGGCCATATGAGAAAATTGATAAACAAAACAATAATACATACAAAAAGTCATTTATTGTTATTTGTTCACCATTTTTTCAATAGAATAGCTCTATAGTTGTGTTTTATGTATAGTTTTACATTTTGTATTTTAGGGGCCTTTTACAGCTTCTGTTGTGTATGGACTCTGGTTCATTATTGGAGACCATAATGGGATCTGTGAAAGTTTTATATGGACTGTTTTTGTTTGTTGTCTTATGGACGATAGTACTACATTTTTTTCACAAACACTTTCAGCAGTATTCTTCATATTATTTTCTATAATCATACTTTCAAGTATAATTTTTTGCATATATTCAATATGGAATATATCTAAGTGAGCTAAGTCTGGGTGTTTCCGTTAATAAAAATTCATAGTGTAAAATATTTTAACAAAAGTTTGTTGTCTACAAGCACCTAAGAAATAGTTTGGTTTCCTTATACAGTTTAATACTAGTTCCAGTGCTCTGGAAGTTTGCACCTGGGTTTGTACCATACAAAAACGGGTTGCGTGTAACTCGATCGCACGTGATAAGGTTTGTCAATTACCTGCCCAAGGTCAGTGGTTCTCTCTGGGTACTCCGGCTTCCTCCACCAGTAAAACTGACCCCCACGATATAACTGAAAAATTGTTGAAAGTGGCGTTAAGCTCCAATCAAACAAACAAACAAACCATATTCTTCCTTTTGAATATGTAGGGTAATTTGTAAATAGTAAAGTTTATATTCTGCAGCAGTTTCCTCTTAAATTAAAAAGAAAAAAATGAACGGAAATTTTTTGCTTTAGTATTAACCTGCTAGCATATTTAGCATAATCTTCAATTCATGACATTTCCTTTGACCTTGTTACACTGCAAAGTGACTCTATTTTCCTAATAGCATTCCATAAACTTATTAGCGTCCTGCAAGATAGAGTGCTCTTGAACCGCTAAATCTCTTTAAAGTGTCGAAAATCAATGTTTCTACAAGAAATGTGAATGAAATAGATTTGTTTAAAGTCGGTTTCAACCTAGATTGTAAATTTCTAGTAGTGAGGCAAATTGAACTGAAGTTTGTAGAATATTAAGAAATGATTGCTGATTGTTTACTTTGGGTTTTTTTGTCTTATAAACGAGCGTAATCTGCAGTGGTTAAATTAACTTAAGATCCAGACAACGTATTGAAGATTTGGTTTTTCCAGAAAATAAAATTGGAAAATCCGTTTGATAAGGAGTACACATGTGTGTAATGGAATTTTTTTTGAAAAATCCATAATTTGTGATAAACAGTGATTTCAGAATTCAGCAATTTGTTTTATTTATTTCAGTTTATTGATCCTGTTAATATAGCTTTTATACTAATTTTATACATTTAATAGTTGTCATTTATCCATTTAGAAAAAAAGATTGTCTCCATAAAGTAATGTCAAAATCTAGTTTAATTATCTAGAGACATGCAGCTATTAATAAGCTATCAAAAACAGTCCATGAATCAAATTATTTGACACTGTTTTAATCCAATTGTACATGTTTTTGCCCGATATTTTAAGAACTTGACAGAAATTGGCATGGTGCGGAAGAGCAAAAAATATTTTTTGAATATAATATATACAGAAACGGGCAAAAAGTATTCACTGTTATTTTTCTCTATATTTTCATATAAAACCACAATTTTTCAAAAATATTATTTATTAATTATTCCTTTTTGGATTTTAATAAATTTTATACCATGAAAAGCAGAATATTTCATAGTTTAATTTTTTATTTATATCTTAATTTCTGATTTGTTGTTTTAAAGAACTGATGATTTAAACAGAGTTAAACTTTGATGTCACAATTTTACTTGCATATATAAGGAGTTATGACACAATAAATGAACTTTCTGTTTAAATTATTGCTTCTTTCAACCTGAAAGTCCAAAAATTATGTCAAAATATACAATGAAACTGTAAAACTTTTTGAGTTTAATGGTGAAAATTTGATTGAAATCGGATAACAAACCACTTCGAACACAATTTTTTTTTTTAAATGTGGTTTTATATGAAATATATAGTGAAAAACAATAGTGACGGAATACTTTTTGCATGTCTCTGTAACTTTGCTATCATAATTTTGCAACTTCCACGCAAGGGGAAAAGTTCACCTCTCTCTCAATTGACCCTTGCATTCAGCGCTTCATAGGTCTATGACATGACGAAAAACATTGAATTGTGACGTCAAAGAATTTAAAATCTCTCATGAAGTCTATTTACTTCAGAAGTCAAAAGTAAAAAATATTTCGTTTGAAACTAAATAATTGAAAGTGACAATAAAGAATAGTATGAAGAAAAATAATACAATGTAATTTCCTAAAATATTTGAAACAAGTTGCTATTTTGTTGCGGATGACTACTTATTGCATGATCTTAATTGCTATTGTGAGCATGGCCGAATGCAGAGACGTACCGGTACTCATGTATGAGTATTCATACATCAAAGCGTCTCTGCGACGGAGATTGATAATTTTGTTCATCCTCACAATGTAAGGTGTCCTTTGTCGTCCTTTGTCAACACTTAAATTGTCTGTGGGACGGACAAGTGTGGACACAGGATCCCTGACATTGTGAGGATGAATTTTGTTTATATTACTGTATTCCTTGTATTAAGTGTCCAGGGCGATAAAAAATTCAAAACAGGGGTGCTTAGAATAGGCACAATCCAGAATTCTATCAGGTTCAGTTCAAAATATTTTCTGTTAGTGTATTTTAGAATAACCTGAAATGAAGAGTTTTAGATTTCCTACCCTACAATTAATGTCTCCCAATATCAAATTGTTGTTGTTTCTAAGAAATTTCCTGCAAATTATTTTTATAAACGCATATTTTGTTTCATTTCAGATTTACAAAGACAACATATCTCAACTTCCGACCTATTACCAAACGGTTCAGCACACCATGAACTTCCGCAGGTACAGCCTGAATCCACAACGCAGTCTGATCGTAACCACCTCTGTCCAACATGTAGTAAAGGCTTCAAAAGCAAACAACAGTTAGCTCAACATAGTCTAGTCCACACAAATATACGAAAATATGTCTGCTCCTACTGTGAGAAAGCTTTTAAACAATTGTGTCATCTTCAGCAGCATGTCCGCATACACACAGGTAAGATTGCTGTCGGAGCTGAATTCCATTTACCACAATTGTCAAAATAATAGCAACTCACCCAGTATAAGAACTATCTGTCTCCTCTATGTTGGTAAGCACCACTATCCTTACTGCCAACATACAGCTAACAAAGATATGAAAATAGGAGGGTTGTGTTGTGGATTGTCTTTTTAGGTTAAAAATTTGTTGATTATGGTAATGTAAAATTGTTGAAAAAATGCCACATATGCATCGAAAAAAGTCTACCCAATTGAAGAACATATTTTTCTTTCAAGAGAACATGAAATAAATATGGGAATCAGCATTTCTGTAAATTTTGAAATGTAAGAAGATCTAAAATTCCGGACAGGCCTGTAGATAAAATTCAGGATTTTTTTCATATCTATTTAAAGCATCCAAAATTTTGAATATCTGAGAACACTGAACCCTTAGTAAGCTGTGAAAATTATTCCCTGATGAAATGAACTCTTATGTTAAACAAGGCGGTGTGTGTGTACTGTATTTATAGGGTCAAGGCTGTTATACAGGCAAGACATTTAAATATCCACATTTGTTGTCAGTGTATTGCTTATTTTCCCCTCCAACCCTAAATTAACCAGGACAACTTATTTTAACTTTAAATATTATATGAAAAACTCTTGCAAATCAACCCAAACTATGGGTCAATGATTTTTAGTTGAAGAGGGTGGTACAAATGCTTCCATGCACGGGTGTACAAGAATTAAATGTGAACATCATGTAGAATGAGAAATAAGATTTTGGCTTGCATATTGTTTTTTTTTTATCAATTTCCATGAAAAATGTTAACCTATTGAATTTGCAAAGAGGGAGATATCCCTCTTTTCAGTATTTCCAAGAGGAAGAGTTTACGTGACAACCTTTTGTTTGCAGAGTAAAAGATAATCATCTCAATTAATATTGTATTACATAAACATTGAATTTACATCAGTAAAAATAGCCAATTTGATTTTATTCAAATGAAACAAATATCAGCCGAAAAGGTAATCTATGTAAAACAAATAACACTTAAACATCAATTGGATTAAAGTAACAACCATTTTCTTATTTGGGGGGGAATTTGGGACTGGGATTTTCATTGTGTTCATAAAATTTTTTTCAAAACCTTCCCCTGACAAAATATTTTTTTTCTTGTGAGAAGGAAAGCAAAAATTGTTTTCTTGCAAGATAACATGGTTTTTTCTTTTCCAATCCATGCACCCCAATCCCAGATCATTAAGTGTTTCAAACATCTAGTTTTTTCTAGCTGGTGACAGCACAAACTACATAAACCACAATGCAAAGTCTAAAATTTTTTTCTGTGAGCAAGGCCATTAAAAATATTTTTTTCAAAAAAATCCCTGCCCCCCAGATAAGAAAATGGTTGTGCCCTAACTGGTTCCAGGAATGAGACAGGCACTTAAAATTTGTTGCATAACTAGGTTATTATTTCCGGGGTTTTTCGGTTGGAGTTATTCCATGAAACATGTTTTTATTAGTTATGCATGCAGTTTTCAAGGACTTTTCCGATACAAAAATATATTTGCTAATACATTTCCCAGAGGCGTGTACATATAGACATTATAATTACTAGGTTTGACAATTCCTTTTTATCTCATCGTAAAAAAAGGTTAATTATTATGATTTATTTTGTCATAATTAAAAGACGAAGGCCTGTTTTTATAACGAGACGATAAAATTGTTGCACTGTTTTGGCCCGGGAAAATTATTTTAATTGACCGATTTAATTTTAAAAACAATAGAACTTCCCAATAGGAGCCTCTCTTCTTTTTACACTTACATCTTACTTGAATTTATAAATATGGCCAGCAGTCACATTGCATTACTACAGTGAGACTTTTATCACTTGAACTCAAATGAAGTCGTAGCCCAAATTAATTGTTATAAATGACAGTGACTTGAGTGAAAGATTAGCAGAACTTTTTTTTTTGAGAATTTTTTCATTTTATAGTCTTTAAACAAAACCCATAATTTTCTGAATTTCTGTTAATATCCAGATCTTTTTACAACTTCATTCATTTGAAATGTTTAATAATAGTATTTTTAGTTTGAACTTCCAATGTTTTAGAAATTCATAAAGTTTGACTGACTGATCTTTCTATTGTTGACCTTTTGCGTGTCTCATGAAAGTCGATCCAGAAAAACCCTTTACACACAGTTAAATTTGTTATTGAATATATAATCATAAACTTATTTATTAGTTGTGGATCGTGTCTTTCTGGCATTTAATTCATATTCTTGCTTTTCAATATAACTGAAACTTATCCAGAAAAGTGCTTTTTTAGACAGATGAATTTATGATAGATTTTAAACATGCAGGAGGATGGTCAGCACTGGTGCTCTAAAAGATTTAATAGCTCCTTCTTCAGGACTGAACCTGTCATGCTGACAACTGTATGATATGATCAAATTTGATATTATCGTCTTTACAATAACATCCATTGAGACTTATATATATAAATCAAGATAAAAAGTGGACAATTAAAGAAGGTCAAGGGTTCCATCAAATTTGGTATATGCTGCTTCTCTGCTAAACATGCAGCATTTAGGAGCCAGAGCAAAACTGGTCGGCTCAGTCAGGCTTGAGATTTTCCTCAAATCCTTGAATTTTTTTCTCAAATATTGAGAATGCTGTCATCTGATTGGTCAGTTTTTTCCATGACGAAAAATTTGAGGAAATCCTCAAAATGAGATTATTATGAAACTGAAGCTAGGATTATGCCAATTTGATTCGGCACCCCTGATTTTAAATTTCTTAAATCCCCTGTGTGCAAGTAGATGGCCAATTTTAGAAACTTTATTTTGAAATCTCAGCATTGACTTGATACCTGCTTAATTAAAAAAACAAAAATCTTATATTTTTTCCCGATTTTACACTTTCCCTGCTTTATCAAATCTAAAGAAACGTTTGAAGGACCTGGGAAGAAATATATCTGATAGAATACATACTTAGTCTTTTATCAAAAATAATTATGAAAAATGTGGAAACTCAATATTATTACAGAAAATTGGAAAATGCTATATGTAAAACAATTAAAAATATTGAATTGTGAAATTGTAAATTCCATATTCCTGGTTTAAAGCGCCAACAAATTAAAAAATTCGGGCACTTATTTGAGTCGTGGGAAAAATCCATGATTCTATTAAGTCCAGGTCGACTGTAGTTATATCCAGAAATGGAGAATTCTATATTCCCTCCCCTTCATAAAGCGATTCTTGATAGCTAATGGACCATTTCAGAAATGCAAAGGAATTCTGGGAACGTCATTTCATTGGTCATGTTGGTCAAGACATCTTTCACGTGGACACTGAGATTGAGCAATGTGTTTTACAAGAACGGAAGTTGAATTTCTTAATAGTTCCATTGCCATTTTCTCAAAGTGAAAATTTCTTTTCGCACACACTTAGAGTAGGGATTAATTTTTATATGCTGTTAACAATTGTCTAGTTAAATTTAAGAGAAAAGAAGTTAGGTTTTCAAAAGAAGGCTTAAAAATAATAATGAAACATTTGCTTTATATTTCATATTTCTTTTTATATTACATTTAAGGGAGTAGATCTAGGTTAAGGGAGATAACTCTAGAAATCAGGAGTATGTTTTTGATATTCTGCTACATGAAGAGCTCTTTAAGCATTCAACAGAAACAGATCAAATTTAATCTGTGTTATTAAGATGCTTTCATTGGATTTATAAAAATGGTTAACACAAACGTTCTAAAGATTTATAAGAGTTATGTCCTTTAACATCAGTCTACCTCCTTAAATGCCGAATTGAACTGCTTTCAAAGCGCTTATCTGGCTTCACCTTAATCGGATACGATAAGGGTTAAAATTGAAACTTCAGTCAAGGAACAAAACAAATAAAAATTTCATGACGTGATTAACGCCAATAAACCAAAAATATAAAGATAACAATCAAGAAATTATACAATTTACAATCTTGGATAATGTATATTTAATGATTCGAATATTGCCTATACCGTTTATATATTTATCTGTAATATAAGTTTATCTTCATAAATAGTCTTGAACACTTAAATTTCTATTATGAAAATCTTTATAATGGGAGTTCTTCAAATCTTGATTTCGTTCTAAAATATGTGTTGTAAATTAGCCATGTTAAAATATTTGTTAAACATTTTTTGTCTCACAGATAATGAAATTTTCCTGTAAAATGGATTCTGTAAATCTGTAAATGAATAGTTTTCAATGTTGTCGAATCTTGTTATCTTCAAAAAGATTTGATTTAATTTATCATATTCAGTCTTTCTCATTCATAACTATTTTCAGTTGCGAAATCCAAGTAAGGGAACTGGTAAAAACGACAGAAATTTTGGTAATTAGCAGATGGTAGTAGCCGGAACGAAACTAACCTTTCCGTTTTAAAGTAATTTTTAATATTTTATATTTCGTGAAAATATAAATTGCTTTCGTCCAACAAATACAGTTAAGGTAGTTTTCTGAAATTGCTTGACTTTGATGAATTGATATTAAATTCTTCAATAGATTGTTGGCATCCTAATGTGCATAAAACTGTAACGATTTGAGTCCTTTTGATTGTCTAGTGGCCAATACGTCATGCACAAACTAAATAAAAATCTACATTTAATTAACTAAATAGAACTGAAAACAAGAACGAAAAAAAATGAAACATTAATAAAACACAAATGAACGTATAAACAGGACAACGTAATAAAATAAATAACTCTTTAAAAAAGAAATCATTGATAGGTCAGTTTTGCTTTTTTTCACATTTTTCACCAGGTTGGGTATTGTGACATTTCGTCAATTGTAATATATATTAAAGTAACACAATGGTCGAAACAAACTGAATTCATCGCAGGATCTGTCATTGTTGTCATTTAAGAGTAAATCAACATCTTAAATCGAAATTATGAAACTACTAAGTACAATACGTTTCGAGGCGTTTCCATATTTTCAATTCTTTTCAATTTAAAGATATGGATCAAATTTCTTTAAAACATTATTTTGACAACTGGGCTGGTGAATACCCGGGGGGACCTATGGTACACCACCAACAACATCGACCAATAGGTTTCAAAATACAAATTTACTAATGTTGAATAAGTATGGGGAATTTTAGAACCAAAACAAATGAAAATAAAACAATTAATCAAATTAACTGTGTTAAATTGAAATACCATTCAAATTGGCAATAAATACAAAGAAATCACTGAGATATAAAATGTAATAATAAAAATGTTTTTTTTAATAATACCAATGTGACTGGTATATTTTAGGGTTGAAATAAATAACAATTACGGAAAAAAATTGATACTCAGTAATGATAATATTTACTCTTATTTAAAACATGTTTCGTTATTTTATTAAATAGGTGGAAAATGAATTATCTATTTATTACTGGGGTTGACTCTACATGGTCTCAATTGGTCCAATATATAACACGAGCTGGATGTAACAGAATTTCCATCTTTTTACTAATACGTTGAATAAGATATAGACTTAAATGTCAATGATTTAGATCAAGTAGTCTTAAACCAGCTCTGTGGATAATTCACTTTATAAACGATGGTTAATTTTGCATATTCGTTGTATTGTATTTATTCCCAAGGTGTTGAAAATCAAATCACTTATCATATTGGCTATATGGTTTAGCAGTTTTAAAAATCTATTACAATGGAATAGAAATCGGTCCCTAAGCCGTAATAATCAAACAATATCGTCAAGTTAATACAAATCTGTCACTACAAACCCTTTTCATCGTAATTTAACAGATGGAAGTTCATCAATCACAAATTATCTAAGCTAAACTTTATTTATTCACGGTATTAATCAGCTAGACGAGTTTTGGACTGAATTCAAGCAAGTTAGAAAAGAAAAAAAAAACAGACACATCTGCATTTCCCATTTTTCCGAAAAGAAATGTGGTTCATGCTGAAGTATCCAAGGACGTCACACACACAATATCTAATCATTAAAACTGAAATTCATACTTACATGTATTAGTGTTATTTAGTATAATTTATTTTTAATTCCCGAAACTGCCGTATAAGCTCCGGTGCAAGTCCTAGGATCTTCCTTATTTTCGTGCCGTATGTCATTCTCTAAGACTGTCAATAGTGTTCTAAAAGGCGAATGTTTCTAACTAGTTCAGATAGTCTGTCAGGAGTAGTAAAACGAACAATATGCTAAATGGTCTGGTCTGAGTTAAAAAATACAAAACTACTAATGTTAAAGAAATATGGAAAAATAGGTATGCTATATGTACATTTAAAGGAGTAACCTCTCATCAGTAGCATTAGAACCGAAACATTGGAAGTCAAAGATTAAAATATAGCGAAAGAAGCACTCAAATCCAAACAAATCGAAAGGGGAAGCCAAATCCGACGGCAGGGACCACTACTAAGAGCTTTACTTTTCAGGGCCTTTCCGTTTTTTC
>JAULBM010031569.1:0-11048 GCA_032357055.1 Geukensia granosissima
ATAATCGGTCGGTTGCCCCTATCTGATCATAATAGATAATTGGTTGGAATTTTTAACCGATTGCACAACACTAATTATGTATTAACTAAAAAGCAGTGATATTCATCTGTAAACAATTAATTGATTTAAAAAAAAACAACATGTGATTCTGCATTATGTATACAATAGATCTATTTAAAGTATCAGGGGATGAGTTTCCCAAAAATGGAAATTCCAGGAACTAATACTACTAGTTGTTGACCTGATTATATTTGATGTCATATCATGTAATACATGTACCAGTAAAAGTTCTTGATTTCTTGCACAACATGATTATTTTTGTTCTAATTTGATGATTTCATTGGTCTATAATATCAAAACAATAATTGTGATTTTACAGAAGTTTCTCCATACAGAAAAGGAAAAAAGAAGACATATAATATTAGTTCCTTGGGAAATTTTAAATGTATATTTCTTCCAGACAGAATAAACCTCATATAATACAATTTTGAAAATTTCATGTCAAACACCAAGTCAATGGAGTCTTTACTTTGCACTTTCAAAACAGTATTTCAGTCATATTGCAGCGCTCAGGTTTCTGGTTGAGGAAGCAGGAGTACCTGGAGAGAACCACGGACCTTGGGCAGGTAACTGACGGTTTCTTTAGGAGGCAGTACCAGTTACTTTTACCCATATAAACTGGTAACTGTCTGAGACTCAAACATTCAATAAAAAATGTTAACTGAGTACTTTTAAAAGTACTGCCTATGAAATGGTTTGTACCACTTGATGAAACCCCTGCATGTACAGTTTACAAAATGTTGCTTGTAAATTTATCAAGCTTTAATGAAATGATACCATATCTTGAATAATTCTGTTTGTTTTAATTAACAGCTGGTTTAACGGACAACCTGCCCTTGATTTTGGGAATTTCTCTGTGTGGAGTTGGACTACTGGTCCTTCTGATCATTGTATTGTGTATTTGCTGTAAGAAACGTTCCAAGACCAAGGTACGTTTATATGTTCAGAGTTGGTAAAAATTAAACAAATTACTTATACTGTATAGAATTTAAGACAGAATAAAATAAAATAGCAGCAAATTGTGGTAAACTTATGATAGCACAGAAATTCATGAAAGTAAATTGTCATAAAGTCTTGCTTTACCTCGTGAATAAAATCATCACAAAAAAACTATGGGACAAAGTGGGATCAGAGAATGCCTACTCCATTAACAGTTTGGTTTTTTCCTTCTTAACATATATTGGAAGTTGAATCATTTACTGGAGTATTTATTGAGTTATATCCATTTCACAGATGACAATGGATATCTTCCTACTGTCACGAATACAAATCCATTCCTATACCGGTTGTGACTAACATCGATTGTAACTATACATCAGCTTTGACTACTGAGTAACACCACAGATGCCACTAGTGGAGCAGGAGTTGCTTACCCTTCAGGAGCACCTGAACTCCCCCTGGTTTTTGTAGGGTTCGTGTTACTCCAGCTTTAGTTTTCAGTGTAGTGTTGTGTGTTCTATGTTTGTCTTTCGTTTCGTTTTGTTGGCCATGGTCTTGTTTGTCTTCAGACTTAACGATTTCTGTCTGCCCCTTTGGTATCTTCGAATTCCTTATAATGTGTTTAATTAAAAAAATAAAAGTTGAGTTCCAAGGCATATAATATTAATGCTGTAATATGTATAAAATCAAAAGATTTCGAAAATTTGACACATACGGCTAAATATGTTAGAGAACATTCTTAAATAACTTCGTTTTTGGTCGATTCAGCTCTACAATAATCATGATATTATGACGCAGAGCCGTTCCAAATGACACACTGTTGATGCGCTAGTGATGTTGATATGTTATTGTCATTTCTATGTTAATGTTGAAACAACATTCTGATATTTATTGGATGTTGTATGCATTTGTGTTAATGCTTACTTCAAGCAGTAAATGATTTTTTGCTGTTTTGTCACTAAGCGGTTTCATGTATCCCTTGGGTCTGGGTCTAGCTTGTATTAACTTTCAGTTACTGTTCAGGTTCTACACTTGTGATATTACAAACTTCATGGTTAAAAGAACCATTATTATATATAAACTGTTTAAAATATTCACAAATTTTCCCTTGTTGCAACTATCATTGTTTAGTTTGTTTTATCTATACAGTTTAGTACAGGTCCTACGATTGAAAGACTAATTTAAAATCACTGTAATACCGAAACAATCGAGGCCGGATCGCCTTGATTTCTAACTAAAAGATGAAATGTCATTTATAATTTTCAATATAACATCTCCTTGGAGATTTTCCCCCAGAAATAAGAAAGCTTTTAGGTATGTGTATAGAACATGTATAATTTGAAATCTTATAAAGGACGAGGCTCGTTAAGGCCCATTTTTGGATAAATAATTTGGCTAAAAAATGAAAATTGGCTAATAATTATTATTTTATATTTTTGATATTGCATAATGTCTATAAAATGAAAATCGAACAGAATTTTTAGTTTAATTAGTTCTATAATGGTAACATGACACATAGAAAATGCTTTAAATGTGAAAATGCTAAGAAATTAATTCATTTGATGCAAAAATTGATACTATTTTGTCGATTTTAATATAGATCGCACAAAAACATCACAACCAAACTTTGCATAATAAAAGATCTATCAAGTACAAATATTTGGTTAAAATATCTTAGTGATGTTTTTGTGCGAACATATCTATTTTGAGCAAAAAACCTTCAAAAATTGAGTAATTTAACCGATAATACTAAATTCTTGTCAAAACCGTCAAATATCCCCTTTCATTTTGTCGAATTGACAAAAGTATACAAGAAAAAGTAATAAATTATTAAAAGACGATTATTAAGCAGCATTTTCACAACAACTTAGTATTGTGTTACAAAATCTAAAATTTGCACGAAATATGGTCTTTACTTCACCTTTGATTTACTGCAGTTTTAATGTTTTAGATCGTACTTATGTTAAGAAGTAAAAGTTGTAATAAACAGTATTGAATTTGTGAATAGTGATTTTTAACCTCATATGGAAGTATCTTAAACATTATTTTTTCTGTTCTACATTTTATGCTCTCCTAGACCATAAAATACCCGACATCGTACAATGATGTAATTCAGCTTTTATCTAGATATGTATCATATATTAATATCAAATTAAATGAAGATTTGAAGAGATTACATCAACGACGTTCAAATTATGATAAGATTATTAAAAGATACAGTTAGATTGAAAACCCTGCTAGTTATGGACCAGTTACAAGTTTTACAGGAATAAGTTAACCTCTTCCCGGTATAACATTAACCAGGAATATAGTTTAAGGATTCCACGACGAGTGCTGTGCGCAAGACCTGATCTCACTCTTGTGTTAAAAGCCTTTGTTCCTTTTTTTTTTGTTTATCTTTTGTTTGTTCTAAATATGTCCTGTCTATTTGAACTATGCACGTTTGATCTCTCACATGGCTACTCTACACTGGACTGCTTAATAATTCATGTCGCAAGTTAAAACATAAAATTATTCCTGTACTATTTAAAATGATTATAATTCTAGTATTGTTGAAATGCTTCATTTCTATTGAACAGTACAATAAAACGGAAAAGTTTACACATCGACATGAAATATTTGCAACCGGACGTTAAACAACCTACAATTAATCAATCAATTCAAGTCACAAAATATAACTGACAAAATCGGGAAGGGCAAATGTTTGGCCACTTTAATTTGACTGATATTTTTGTCCTTATATTGTCCCATTCTATCAGTTTTCATCCAAGACATTGCGGTTTAAATTTGGATCGATTTGGTTAATTTTTTAAAGATACAGGTTTGTTTACACCCACTATTTTGATTGGCAGTATTGCTAAACCTCAGGGGTTATAATGCTTGTTGGTTTTCATAAGGTAGTGGAGTCGTCGAAACCCACGAACCAGCCTTGGATACACATGGTACAGATATGTTGATTTTTATCATATAGACAAATGTAATAACTAAATTATAAAATCCTTTATAATAAATAAATTGAAATCGTTAATTTGCCGTCAATAATTCTATCGATACATAAATAACTATTGAAATTCCCAAATTTACGTCAATCGTAAATTATATATTTTAAATAATCATTTTCAATAGTTACTAACATAAACACCATTAGTTGGCAGGAAAAACTGACTCTAACAATTACAGATAAATGCAATTTTTAATAAATAATAAGCCCACTATTTACAAACTACAACGCTACTGTAATACTGAATTTAAAAAATCCTGAAAAGATTGTATTTAAATAATATAAAATAGAATCTAAAAAGTAATTAATGGACAAAGCTTTAATGAATATTGATGATTTTCAAATTCAAGCAAATACAGAATTACAATACAATAAACGTCTGAAAACTATTATATTTGATAAAAATTATACTGACAGGGAAACTAGTTGCTTTATTTATTTTCTTTAGCTAAAAATGTTTGATTTGGACGCCATCAATTTTTTCGAAATCTTACACCAAAAGTCTGTTACAACCAAAATTCCACCATATTTCAAAGATCAATCTGTTCCAATTATTTCCTAAACTAATATTTAACATTGGTAATTTTGTATTTTATATCACCCATTGCGCCCAAAATAATCGATTTCAAACGTGTAATGCAGGATCCTACTACTAATGACCAAAAGGCTAAGCCGCCTGACTGCTCTTGAGCCAATTTCCTGTTGAAATGTGGTCCTGCTGACGAAGACTTTATAGGTCATTTGAATGTTGTTGCGAACGAATTTGGCAAAACACCATTTCTAAATGACCTTAATATCATGAGTAGCATTCATCCACTTGAAATACACTTTAAGCTATTTATGGGTTCGGTAGGAATAGGCAAGCGCGAGAAAGAGGATGTTGATACTATTCAGAATGGGTGAAAGCTGTTATATCAAATTATTCAAATTAGAATAAGCAAACTTAAAATATCAATGAGTACGAAAGCGACATCTATCTTCAAAAATCCAGATACTGTCGAAACTCTGTCCTTCATTCATGACAAAGATATTGTCGTGCCAGCAGATAAGGTCCTAAATAGTATCATTTTTGTCTGCCAAAACAATCCATTGATTGTTTGGGATCACACACGGCAATCCAACTTTCACAACTACAACACTTTAAAAAAGGAGGTACATTTGTAATTGATAATCATAATCAGTTTTGTCTTCCGTTGGAATTTTCTCTAAAATTGAGGACTATGATCTACCTTTATTTTGTTACATAGGTGTGCTTACAACCTGGTTTATATTTTGTTATCAAGACTGGTTTTCCTTATTTCCATTTGATTGCCTTAGTATTTCTGTTTGTTTTTATTATGTTTTCAATAATCTCTTGAATTTCTCTTTTGCTGTAATGGATGTTTATTTATCGGTTTTTGAAAATTCGGAATTTTTTTCAAATTTGTTTCTGTCGCTAGTATTCTTTATGTATTTTATAATTCGCATTTAATAAATGCTTAAAATACATTTGGTGGATGCGAACTAGTAAATTCCAAATATTGAAATGTTTCTGTCTTTTTAAAATGCGTTATTATATCAAGCGCGCCATCATCAAAGCGAGAACCTTTATATATCACTGTGTCGAAGGAAATTATTTCTGTATTAGAATATTCGTATATAAATTTTTAAATATTCATGTGATCTGTTTCGATTTTAAAAAGGTTGGTATTTCGTTTTCAGATCCGCTGAATAATAACAGACCGTCATCTGGTTTTTGTAGGGTTGGTGTTACTCCAGCTAGTTTGTCTGCCCCTTTGGTATCTTCGAATTCCCCTATATCTCTAGCACATTATAATTTTGTTTTTGTGTTCGAATTCAAACATGTAGTATATTTTTTTTTACAATTTCTTACATTCTGATAACGGCTTATTCAGTTCTTAATGATACCACCATAGGTAGTCCTAGTTTATGTTATTAATGTTGTCGAATGTGAATTCATTATTTTCTAGAATTCTAAATTTTTACTTTTTCAGGTAAAGGTATTTTGTAATGTTTGTCAATAATTTATTTAGTGCATACCCTCCGCGTTAAATATTATTATATAAGTATTTGGAAGTACCCTTTTGCTTTCTTTTTTTTAAATAACGTCTGTTGTATCTTTCAAAAAATATAAGTATCTTTGTGTTTATAGTTAACGAGGTATCTCAAATTGTGTATTGGTGTTCAATGACTGACAATTGGTCTGCTTGTTATCAAAAAGTCTTTCCTGAGAAATGTTAATAGCTTTCCTGTCGGTTGTTTATAGTTTTGGTAAGAGAAAGAAAGATCTTAATTAATGTTATTTTTTAAATTTTCTTTACCATGTGTAAACGGTTAATCAATTCAGAAATCATTTTCCTATTTCTGCAGTTTTTGATTGTGTAATTTCCTCTTGATGAATATTTTCATTTAATTATCTAATTTTTCTTTATTTATTAAATACATAAAGTGGAAATTTTGCCGTCTTTGTGGATGATTATATCGTTATTGATTCTCATGATTTCAGTTATTTTGATTCAGTTTTCGTAATGTTTGATTTTTCTTTATTTGATAGATACCTTTGAAAGTTTGAGTTAAGTACAAAAATATAATTTTCAATGGTATGGCATGAAGACTTTGTTTTGTACCCCGTGTTAATATAAAATGGATGTGGGTCGTACTAACTTCCGTAATCAAACAAATACACACAGCGTAGTGTTCTGTTTAATTCTTCAGAATCTATTAATTCTATCTTTCTCTCTGCAAAACTGTTTGAAGGATTAATAACGTATTTGATAAGCTCTGCCTATATTAGGAATTTATTTATTAAGTTATTTCCAGAAAAATTTCTTTGCATTAGTAATCTTGCTATTAAGATGTTTGGATTGACTTGGACATAGATTACGACATCATTCCTGGTCTATCTTTCGAAAGTACAGGATTATTTTTTCAAAATATTTTAAAAAACATTGCCATGGAAACCATTTCCACACTTATTCTATATGTACCTATATGCTGATTCCGCCGGCTTGGCTTTGAACAAACATACATGTTTTAAATGAAACGGTAGACAGGGGAAATCTGTAATATCCTATCCTGATTATATTGTATACAACACATCCATGATATATTTAGAACAATCCATTTATGATGACCTTCTCAATGTGAAACATGAATTTATAAATGTATCAATAGTCTTTAATTCTTGTATTTCCAATATTCCTTGTGTCATAAGCCTTATAAATTTTAAAATATTATTCAGATAAATTTAAGTTAAACATTTGAATATATTGATAAATAAACGTAATCCATTCGGTATAATATAAAATATTCAAACAGAAATATGCTCATCTTTAAATCTATTTTTGACAACAAAAAGAGCATAATCTCTCAGCCTTTTCAGTGTTACACCTGTGTTTCAATCCTTAAACTAAATAACACTGATTCTCATTATACATATAGCCTAACGTTAAAGACTTTAGATTTTACTTATTCTTCTAAACCAAAGCTTTTCTTTACAGACAAGTATGCATAAAGTTTGTCCTGATCAAATGTTATTGTTCTCTCTTTAATTGATTGATTGATTGAATGAATGTTGCTAAACCTCCATCTGCAAATATATCATGTATATTAAGGACGAGAGCAGATTATTGAATCATGACGATGAATAAACCCTTTTTTGTATTAGACCCACACGCTAATTTGTAACGTTCTAGCTCATGAAAACAACAGTCAACGGGATGACATGACATGCCTCTTTACTCGGACACATTATTCAGACTCTGGGACTACCAGTCTTTGCTCTTACTCTAATTGCTGCGTGCTTAGCAGAGAAGCAGCAAAAGCCAATTATGATGTCTTTGATTTAAACCGGCCGGGAATCGAATCTACGACCGCGAGCATGCTAACCATTACGCCACAAAGGCGGTCTGTTCTCTATCTGTGATTTTCCAAACCCAAATAAGAGTTGCTTATAGTTTTACATAGAGCTTCAATTTTCAAATGAAAGTTTGGTAAGTCAATCTCTTTTAAAATGCTCGATATTATTAGTGTGTATTTTTTTGTTTACAGATATATACGTGATATAATAAATAACACTCTAAAGTACAAGGGTCGTTAAACCGCGTTTTGTTAGCCAAATAATTTGACTGAAAAATGAAAAGTGTCTTATATCTATTATTCTATATTGTGTGTATTGAAAAATACATATTAAAAGAAAATCTAACCTTTTTTAGTTTAAGTGGTTGTGCAAAAGTCACATGGCACAAACGAATTGGTTTAAGTGTGAAAAACTCAGAAATTACTTGATTTGACACGAAATTTGATACAATTCTCTAGATTTTGATATAGATGGCACAAAAACATCACACCAAAACTTTGCACAAACTTTAGTTAAAATATTTTTGTGATGATTTTGTGCGGATATATCTATTTTGAACAAAACACATACAAAAAGTTGGTATTTTTATAGAAAATGTTACATTCCTGTTGAAATAGTCAAATTTGTTCTGTTGTTTTCTCAAAATCATGAAAAAAAAATTCAGTTTAAGTTATGAATTATTTAAACAGTTATTATTTTCACATCAACTTATTGTTATGTCATAATATCTAAAATTTGGGCTAAATATAGGCCTTCACGTACCTGATCCTTTCTAATCTATGACAATATTTCAACGTAGATATTAAAAGGTAAAAGTACACAGAAATCTATAATTATAACATCAAGAATATATTTTATAAAAATTATATGATATTTTTTAGGGTTAGTTCATATACTCCATATCTTATATCTTATTTTTCTAAAATGTATTTATTGATTTTCTTTGAACTTGCAGTAGGCATCCCCATTTTTCTTATTTTTTACATGATATAGTACATTGTATATGGATGTAATTAAATAATCATACAGAATTAAAAGTGTTGCAATGTTTGCGTTTAATGATGCCAAAAGATGCTGAAGTTTAAAGAAAACAAGCTATATTGTTTTTTTTGCATTGAAAATAAACCAGATGTTTCAAGTAGACACGTCTATATAAAAATACGAAGCCACTTGTCCGGCACTTGATGATGTACAGATAAAAAAGAATTCTTTATCACACAAATAGTCATACCAATGGTTTGAACTTTCAAACATATAACTACAATCCTCTCCTTGGAAATTACTAAGGTGTCCCCAGTTTACGTAGTTCACTGGTTGACCACTGCCGTCCCAAAACCATCCTCGGGCTGTCTTTGTGGCACCAATATAGTAAATTTTGCGACTACCTATTAATAATTAGATACTTAAGAGGGTACCCAACACCATCACGAAAATAAATTCCACTAGTTTAATTTTCTTTATATTTTGTTTAGACACTTACTTTGATGAAATAAGGAAAACATGAAAATTTCAAAAAATTTGAACCACACATTTCTCTGGAATTATTTCAAAAGATATATAGTTATTTCATTACAAAAATGTTGATCTGTTGATCACCGAGATGCATTAATTTTAATATAAAAATGATACTTGATTAAAACGTTTTGATGATCTTTTCAGAGTTATTTCCCTTAAATGTTGGGTACCCCCTCTACTAAAGTATGTATAATGATAAACGTCTTGTACTTTTCTTCGTGTGCATTGTTTATTTACGTTTATAATATGATGATTCAATATTGTAAAGCTTCTTTCCGAAATATATCAACAAATTCAGAATTTGCTAATCCGAGTGAACCAAACGCAGGGAAAAGTTGCCATACCTCTTTATTACCTCCCCTTATATCAAGTCGAATATCTTAATTCTATTTTCGTGTGTCTTAAATAAACAATTTTACTGTATCAAAATATTAAATAAGACACATACCGTTAATGGAAGATGCAATATAAGTGTTTGTTGCTTCATCAAGAATTTCTACCAAATATCCACCATGTTTTCTGCAGTAAAACTAAAATTAAAACATTTAAAGTGCATGCACATTAGTCTTTTTTAATAGTTGCCATGGCATGCATTCTAATGTAAGCTCTTACAGAGAAAAGAAAACAATAAGGAAAAACCTTAACATATATGATCTGATTTGTCGCGCTATAAACAAAACAAAATTTTAAATTATTTGATGTAGTCAGATCAGAAAGACTCCATTTAACAATGAATTGAATAAAAAATGTTATTTCCAATTAAAAAATTCAGAAAGGTGGTAGGACAAACTAAGCATACCTATAAACAACAACCAATTTATGATAAAATATCAAAAACTAACTAATATTCAATCAGAAAATGAAGAAGTCAAAGAAATATTTTCAGATTTTGAAAATAAAGTAAAGCATGTCAAAGTTTTAACTCAGGAACTAATGACCAAATAACCATCAGTGAGATTATATCGGTTCTAAAGATCTTAATAAATGGCAATAGAAAATAGAAGATGTGGTTAAATGGTCCATGAGACAACCACAAACCAAATGACAGTAGAATATAAACTTCTACGAGTCCCATTATGGCCTTCAACAATGAACCAGAGCCCATACCATAACGGAAGATGTAAAAGACCGTAAAAAACAAAACGTGAATCTATACAAAAACACAACAATCGACATAATCTATTGCAAAAATGCAGCAGCAGTACAACAGTTACAGGCTTAGCTAAGCTGCACATTCTGATTTTAAAATCTGGTCACTACCGATAGCAGTGGAACAAACCCCATTTGATAATGTTGCACAAATCTGGAAATAAAATTTATCCTTCAAATATGAAGGAATTTCCCTAATAAATTGCATTGCATTTAGCAGTATTTTAAACTATAGATTAAAAATAGATTTTAATGAAAACTAAATATTCAAATCCATGGGTTTTATTAAAACCATAGATCAAGTGGAAGTCTTTTTATTCTTAAATCGTTAATTAACAATTTATTCCTAAAAACTATAAAAACAAAACTACATATCTGTTTTGGGAACTTTCGCAAAGCCTTTTAGTCCGTGAGATAGGATAGCCAACCTTGCACCCCCACATCTCTATAGGACCAAATTTTTTGTCCCCCAAAACATATTATTAATGAAGAAAAATAATTACATTAAAAATTTTGGAACGCATT
>JAULBM010031580.1:0-11048 GCA_032357055.1 Geukensia granosissima
CTTATATAGATGCTTCCTACCAAGTTTAGTTCCATTTGGCCCAGTGGTTTCAGAGGAGAAGATTAAAATGTGAAAAGTTTACGGACAATGGACAGACGGACGGACAACGGACGCCAAGTGATGACAAAAACTAAAAAGTAGTTTCGAAATTTTTAGGGAAGATAAGAACAAGTAATTTGAACAACAGATTTCATTAAAAATATATAAATGACATCAAATTCACAGAAAAAACATATAAATATAAAATGCAAATATGAAATTTATAAACATGCTATAGGATTAATACAATATTCCCACATGCAATCTTACCCTACGATGATCATCTAGGTCTTTTTTACCCAAAGTTTTCACATCAACCTTAAAGTGCCGTAGCAAACAGAATGTTATATATAATACATGAGGATGGGCATATATTGTTTTAGCTTAATCCATGGTATATTAAAACAAACATGTATTATTTGCATGCCAAATACAGAAAAAAAACACCATAAGGGTAAGAGAAAAGACCAATCCCACTGGGTTTCTGGTTAAGTAACTGTTCCAAAACTATGATCAAAAGTTTATACAAAGCATCTCAAAACAACAAGAAGAAAAAAGTATCTAGCAGTTGACAAAATAAAACAATAAACCTTATTTTTTTTAAACATACCTTTACTTTGGCTGCTTTTGAGTGTTGCATCATACACTTATAAATTTTATGTCTTTGCCCAAAGATGATACAAATTTCTGAATTTCAACAGTTATAAGTACAAGTATAGAAAGCAGGAGAAGACTTCATACATTAGTATAACTTGTGTCTGATCCATTTTGCACAAATTTGCCAAAAAATATGTTTAAACAAATAGAAAGCTGTAAAGTCATTTTTGACATGTGAAAAATTTGAAAATACACCAATTAGGAGGTTTAGACATAAATGAGCTTTACTATTGGAAGAACAAAATAATTGGTCAAAAAGGGAGTTAATTTTCCTGAAATCGGAAATATGACTCAAATCATTAGTTATTAACCTTCCTTGTTAAATTGAAAAAAGCAAACCAAGAAAAGAATTAAAAAACAGGCCAATACATTTTTCTTCATTATGATTTTGATCATTTAAAGGCACTTTTGTAACTTCTCATTTTATATAAAAACTTAATTCTGGGACAGTACTTGCAGTGGCATAAAATATTTACCATTTTATACACATTTCCACAGTTAACAATTATTCTACAGTATTTTCCACAATATTATTTTCTTTTAAAAGGAAAACCTATTTCAAATGTGTTTTTAGAAGTAAAAAGGTCTGCTCTAGCATGTGCTAATGTGCTATATATAGCATGATGTGCCGCACATAACAATGCAACAAAAAGAAGTATACATAATGCAAGATCTACTACAGCTCCCATGGGATCAGTCAGTCCCACTTGTAGACTATAGGCATAAAATAATCGCTTTCAACTGGAAATCTATCATTTTTTATCTGCATTCAAAAATCACTATTTTAACAAGTAATCTCACTGTCATCTATCCTGGTTGTCTGCATCAAATACAGGGTATGAGCCAGCTCAATGCAGACGTCCATACCAGACGGGTGGGAATAAAAAACCATGTGAGCTGTAGTGTTTAGGTTCAAATGCAAATGAATGCAAACTTTAAAATATTTTAACAGTACATCCCTTTTTTGATTTGTGAATATAGATATCACAGGCTTCCTGGGTCACTGACATAAAATGTTGCATAATTTTTAATATTCTCTAAATTACTAAATGACTTGCTTTTTTAACTCATGATGTTTTATTTATTCTCAAAACATACAATGGAATTTTCAATGGAGCAAGTAAACTGGTGAAACAGATGACCATCAGTAATCCCCAATATCAGAAAAATAGTTAAATCTACTGTCTGCAATCTCAATATTCATAATATAGATAAAAAATTAGTTCACCTTCTGTGCTAACTTGCACTTTGTCTTAAGGATCTAACTTCAGTTCATACAAGAACAAGCAAATTACAATATTTTCAATGGGTTAACAAGGAATATGATGAATGTTTCACAAAAAGTGTAAGACTAACCACTAGTTGAAATTCTTTAAAACTTATGTAAGTTATCATCACTCATAACACATATGATCTTTTGTGAAAAGTAATCTAAATCTAAAAAACCACCTAATGTTAGCCCCTTGGTATCTTTGAATCATTTAAAAGTTCACATGAATTCAGCATGAACCATGAATCCGTTCCCAAGTTAACAATGTAATAGAAATTCAATGTAACTGTTGGACAAAGTTAAAAACAAGGCATGCATCACACTCCTCAATTTTGCATTAACAAAGGTCACCATTCCTTATTTAACTTAAATCACAAAACATAAGATGACCAAAGAAATCAGACAGCAGACCTATATCCATCTGTAGCCCAGTGATTTACAAATACCAACCTTTTCCCCATAATCATTATCAACCGTCATCATTTCCCTCAAGGTTTGCAGCACTTTTATACATAATTTCTCTTCCTTTTCTTCCAATAAACATTTGGTGTGTCCAATCAATCTAAATATAGATGCTTGGTTAAATGGACTATTAATTATGTACGGAAACACATATACCACAGATAAGATTTGTTTACCATCACAATATTTTTTTTCAAAATTAAGTATCCTTCTTATCATGTATACAGTGAGATATGGTGGCTTAAATGTATGTGGGACTTACAGATACCTCCAAATAAAGTCACCAATAATAAAATATAAGATAACAAAAAACACAAATGTTTAATTTTAAGTTCTCTTCAAACTTAACTTAGTAAAGTCCTATTTTTTTCATATGAATATACAATTTAACATATAAAACATGATAGAGTAAACAAGCCTACAAAAGGAGCATTTAACAGATCTCATGTTATGACTTTAATGTACAATAAATTTAGAATCTTATTAATTGAACAATACTACAACTCCAATAGTTCAAAATGATCATTTGTGTGTTTAATTTTCAAAGTTTGATGGTATGTAGAAATACCAATCCAAATAGGATTTTTTTCTTTTCATCAAACCAGCAATACTTATTCGTTATATTATTACTTTGAAATAAATCCATTAATTTCACATTTTGTTCCAGCAGGGAACAGGTGATCTGGAAAGTGAAGCACGTCAACAAGTACAGACAACTCTGCTTGAACCAATGGTTTTAAACGATCTTCTAGTAAATCAACTATTTCCTGAAAAATATTTATACAACATATTAAACATAATATTAAAATATTAGAAAAAATGGAATTTGTATTTATGTTTAAGTATCAATTTACATTCCAAATTTGATAAACTGACTTAATGGTTGTTGGTCATCAATAATTAACAATTAAATAGTTTTATGAACAAAATATATTTCAGTCGACATATTGGTTTTAACCCTATTTTAGATCTGTTTCACTCTATAAATATCACCTGACCTTACATCAATTACGATTGTTGGCTTGTATCTTGTAACTTGTAATCTGAATTCACTAAAACCAAGTGTCTGTACTGACACCATGTTTGGTAATATATAACAGCTAAACAACAATTGACTAGACACCAAACATATTACAAAAGCTCTAGTCATATAAAAAATAACCATACTTTTAGACATTTGGAAAAGCTAAACTTAAATTTCATGGAGATCTTCCTGCAAAATTCCAATTTCATTTCATGTTTTCTGAGTGCTCTGCAAGCAAGAGCACTCTCATTTCAGGAATGGGTTATTCACAAACAGATGACAGAAGTGTACCATAATATGGTCACAACTTTTTGATGTGTAAAAATTATATATATATCCTGCATTTATAAACATTCTAAATTTGATTTTTAGCCTTTTATCAAAATGCGATAAATCAGATGTCTAACAGACAGGTACCACAAAATACCACAAAAAGTCATACTTCTGTATTTTGGACAACATGGAAAAAAAACATAAAGTCTTTGATATTAAAATCTTTCGACCTTAAACTAGATCACTAGAAATTTTTTGAAACATGAGTGTATGTGTTACAGTGTACATTTCTAAAATTAAATGAAAAACTGATTCTTTTTTATTTTTAGAAAATTTAATTTTTTAATAAAAAAAACTCATTTGGGCACTGTGCTGTGTAAATGAACAAGTATATCTGGTGAGAATTATCAAACACATAGTGTTTCATATTTTAAGTCTATATGTGTCATGTACTGATGCATATGCTTATTAAATATATTCATATTGTGTGCATCAATATACAATTCAAGTCTTGCATCAAGACTAATTCTTCAATCATGAATTTTAGAAACTTATCTCCCTTGCTAGACAGGAAACTGGTTTGCTGTCCCAATGCAACTGATTTCTAAGCAAGGTGAGAAGTAATAAGAAAAATTGAACTTCTCTACATTCCTTAAAAATAGCTTATAATAAAAATTCACGAACTCTCATTTTTCATCCTCTTCAGACATCATCTTGTAACTTTTAGCTTGCAGGCAGCTGTATATCCAGCATAGCCATGGTCATTTATGTAAAGTCCACAATGTTATTACTTATTCCAAAATATTATTATATTAGAGTCTGATTTACAATGCAAGAGTTTGTTCTTTTGGAAAGGCTTTAGTTAAAGGTAAATTGCAAACTCTGACTGTGAATTAAAGATGCAGATTAGGTGAAACAATCAAAACAAGGATCGGGTTTTTATCACAAATAAGTTATCAACAAAAAAGGATTTTTGAAAACTTCTAGATAACAAATACTTTATTAATACACATTATAAAAAAAATTGGCTAATATATCTACTATATATAACCATATATTGTTAGTTTGAACATAAAAAATAAAAGTAAATTGACAATATCTGTGCAACAAAAAACATTGGTGAAATGCAATTTAATGTTATAATACTTGTACTGATCAAAATTTAGCTGAAAACAATAAAAAATCACAAAATTTATTCACCAGATCTGTCAATCATATGAATTAAGTTTTTCTGAATTATCATGGCAAAACATAACATTTCTGAATTTTAATCTGATTGAATAAAAATCTTATATATCCAAAAATAAATATAGGGCAGGTAATTTGGGAATACTGTGTTCTACTTTCCTACTTAAACCTTAATGAAGTTCAGATAGATCCATTTTGATGAACACAGTTTAAATAAAGCTATACACAATTTTATCACAATGCATAATTTTTGCAGGGTATGATTATTAGAAAGCAATTATAATTTGGTTGTTCAATGTTATGTCCCCACGAGTAACTGATAATGGTTAATCCATTAAGGCACTTTGTATGAAAATGAAAATGTAAAATTAAAAAAAAAAGTTGTGAATGAGGAATGGGTTGGTCTTTCAAGCATTTACCTCATCATTTTTCATGTTACTCAAAATTTATTCAGCAAGACTTAGATCTTGTCACCAGGATTGGGATTCCTACCTTATTGAAGGCCCAGGGGGACCTCTAGCTTTGTACATTTCTTCAGCTTTTTATTGGGTCTAGTTGTGGTCTCCTTGACTTTAATATATGTATATCTGATTCCTGTTTCACTCTTATGTTTCCACATAACATAATGTTATTTTTTAAATATTTTTTATGACTATAAAGTTAATTTGATTTGTGGGCATTAGAACTGGTTACTGAGAGCCAAATAAAATACGAAAAAAGCAAACTGGAAAAACAAGTTTTATGTCATTGACCATAATTAACCACACAATTATAAACAGACCAATATGTTCTAGATGATTCCAACATAATGAATTTGTGAAAGATCATGAACTTTAGAAATTCTGTTAATCTATAGCATTTGTTCAACAACAGAAGTTTTCACGGGTTTCACAAATGGAATTTGTGTACAGGAAAAACTTGAGATTGAGTCTTGGAAGATGTGTTGCCTGCTGCAACTTTGCTTGTAGGCAGCAGTGTAACAAATAGATTTTAAAAGCACTTGCCAAGTCCAGTGAGTAACTATAAAGAGCTACTCACCCAGAACAAATACCACTTGCTAGGACATTTTTCTACAAGTTTTTATTTGTTCACCAAATGGATCTTAAAAAATCAAAGTTCACTATATCCATTAAATTTTGTGTATTATTGTTGATGCAAACTTGTTGACAATCATCAGGTTGATCACACTAATCTTATACTGATATTTGCAAGAAAAAATTCATGAATGAGTTATCATTCTGTCATAGCCTTACAGCAAGAAAATTAAGCACTTGCCCGCTCACCAATGTGAGAAAAATAATCCTTGGGTGAGTGAAAATTATAAAGAATTCTCCCGTATGGCTGTAAAAATTTCAATATTAATTTTGAACCAAAATAAAATAGTGCAATACAAGACTTGCAACTGAAGATTATGTGTAAATTTTGTTGAATTCTGTTGATTTTTTAAGGAGGAGTAGATGATTAGGAATGGTTAACCCCCATTGTGCATCATACTCACATATTTCATTGTCAAAATGGTTATCAAATATAGTGCAATTTAAAACTTGCTGTGTAAGTTTGTTTGGATTCTCTTGAGTGATATAAGAACAGAAGCAAATTAGGAACAAATTAGAAATTAGTTACCCCCATTGCTCAGCACATTCATGTGTGTCTAAGTTAAAATGGCTGCAAACCTTTCAATATGAATTTTGAAAAAAATAAATTAGATAGTGCAATACAAGACTTGCAACTGAAGATCATGTGTAATTTAAATGGAATTCTGTTGATTGTTTAAGCAAGAGAGGATAAGAATGGTTGCCCTCCACACACTTTTCAGCATACTCACTTACTTCATAGTCAAAATGGCTAACAAAATTTTAATATTGAATTAGATAAAAAATGAAATAGAAGTTCAAATACTAGCAGCAGGTAACACAATGAACAGTGCAAAAATATTTCTTCACATCTATCTACTTTTATGATAGAAATTTTCTTTCTATTAATATATCATTATTGTAACATATTATAATGCTTGCAGAGTTTCCTGTTTTAAATGAAATTTCATGTTTTAAGAAAATAAAACATAACTAGCTCTGATCTATTTGATCTAATTCTACCTGATATAAAAATGCTGGTTTTTGGTTGGTCATGAAATGTTATATTTTTTTACAAATACAACATTGATTACACTTTTCAGGGTATACGCCAAAAAAATATCTGGCAACACAGATGCTAAGACAATCTAAGTCATTAATGCATTTTTATAATTTGGACATTCCGTAGAATTCAACATGTATATCATGTTGTGTCAGGATATTAATGAAAAATACATGTCTCAAGCCTAATTTTACACGCCTTAGAATTGGGAAATTTTTTGTTGCCAGCCTTGTATTTATTGCAATTATCCCTCCAAAACATAATATATCTGTTTTATTGGGAGCAGGAATAAAAACTGTCATATAACAATAATGACATTTTATAAATGATTACCGTGCATGTATAGGGGGTGGTTTTTGCTAAATATACTAAAAATAGCATATGTCATAAAAATTTTATCGTGCAAAACTGTATAAAGTGTTTGGTTTGGTAAAGGTAAATTGACAGATCTGCTGGAAACACACAATACCTGGATGACCTCTTCAACCTCCTCCTCTGGTAAAGAACTTATACCCTAATTTATAAATAAACTACTTTGTACAATCACTTAATAGTTTTGCTACAATTTTAATGCATAAAATTATTTTCAACAGTAACTTAATTGTTCAAAATTAGCCAGAGGCTCAAACAAAATGGAGGCAGTCCTTCAGCAGAAACACAAGTTTATTTCTTTGTGTTCATATAAAAACTGCCTTAAATTAGGATCATAACACTACATACATAGCTGCAACCAATATCACTAGTAACCTTATATTATATACAAAGTTATTGGCTTAGAAGCTAGACTACTGCCTTTCCTGGTTTATAAATTCTCTTCTCTAATGCAGCACTGCCAAAATGATTCATGAGAAATGTTTGCAAAAACAAAGTTTATTTTTTTTAAATTATCTAGTTTATAACTACTTTGACTATAAAATTACTGGTACAAGTTTTAGAAACAAGAAGACCTAAGGGTGCCTGGGCTATAGAAATAGGCTGTTTGGTTTCTCTGCATGTAGGTTAAACCCCTGCTAAAGGGCTGTTCTTTGGTTAGGTGGGATGTACAGATACTCAACCACTCAGAGAGTAGCTAGGGTTTAAATATAGATTACTCAATTTCTTCCCCAGAGGTAAAACCCTCCTAAAGGGGTGTCTGTTGATGGCTGGGAAAAATAAAAATTCTCAATCTGTCTCGTATAGGAATGTTATAGCCATGCCCCTCTTGTGAAATGCCATGATCTCAGTATGTTAAAGAGTCCCTTTGCAACAGCTCATAATGAGTGGTTTATTTGTGACTCAGACTCAATTTCATGCCCCTACCAAAACAGTCCTAATTTAGTATCCTGTGGCCAAAAAAATGCACCAGCCCAGCCCTTTTATGTTTTATTGTTTGATAACTTGTTTTTGTCCTGAATATGCTTGATATATTTGCTGCTGGACATTTAGCAACAATCAATCAATCAGAAACATAAAGAACTACTATGCTTTATCACAGTAGCATTACAAAAAGTCCATTTTCTCTTTATGTTTTTCTGAAGATTGATGCAAAGTTTTCTAATAAAAGTTTTGTAAGAGAAAAGCAAGATGGTTTTCAATATTCATTATATTTAAAGGTCATCTATATCAAACTTCAAAATATATAACCCAACATACAAATATATTGTGCTCTAAATTTGTAAATAAATGTTATATACTGAGAATGAACTATTTCATGGCTGGAAAAGGCCTTAATTGTAAATAATATCTTGATGTCGCATTTAACCTTTTTGCAAATTACTTTATCAGTATACTACAAACAAACTTAAAAGTTCTATTACCTGTAAACCTTCTATAATATTTCTGTAATCTCTAGAAACTGATGCTACAGACTCTCTTTTGTTTGATCTGACAGACATCCACTGTTTAGCTTGTTTGGCCACTATCTGGGCTTTCTCAAACATGATACTGACTTGACTATCTAAATCTACAGGAATAGCAATGCCTCTAGTCTTTGCTAAATAATAGAAAATATAACCACTTTGATGAAAACTGATAAACTTTAGAACGGATGCATGGACAAGGGAAACTTAATTACTCCATTGTCTAAAAGCGGGGACTTAATAAATTTGAATTTGATGGGGTTTTTTTGCAGTGCAGCAAACCTTTTTTTATTATACCATACAATATCTCATGTTGGCAAGAAAATTGATTAAAATTATTGGCTAATCATGAGTTTGTACTTCAACATGATCAAGATTTAAAAAGGCTTTTAAAGAATGTACCACTTTATGGGGATATCACATGATTCTGATATGGAACTGCAATTTTTCACAATGAAGCTTCAATAAAACCTTTCAGTTTTAAATTGATATCATATATATCATAAAAATATTTTATAAAGCTTAATTTTAAGTTAAGTGTAGGAGCAAATTCTTTCAACGAATGATAAAAAAATGCTAAGTACATGTAAGACATGCAAATAAATATTTTGTTTTTATTGTCCATACCAATATCTGCCAATGTCTTGATACATGTTTCTACATGGTATTTCTGTGATCCGCTTAGCCATGGACAGTCTGATACTCTGAAGGCACCTTGTAACAATTGGACAAAAACTGGCTGACGTGCCTGCAATTGACAGCAACATTTTCGTTCACACCAGTTTTAATATTGACAATAAAACAAACAGATGTACATCTATTTTGAAAGCTAGGTAAAATTAATACTCATATTGCAATTTCTTTCTTACAAGTATCGTAGCTTAAAATTTATGCAATAAGAACTATGAGATAACAAGACATACATGGAATTGTTTAACCCTGCCACATTGTGTAGTAATGTTTTCAACAGGCGTTTTTTAATTATTTGTAGTAAAAACAATCTCCCTTAGGAATACAAAGAAAACTTTTTAATCTGAATAACATTAGCCATTTTTGTCATAAAATCTAGTACAGTGGCCTCTGACATAAGCGGTAGTTTGGTTGATTTATACCAGATTAATATCAAGTTAAAATTTAACCACCAGTTAAAAATGTTGAACAGCTGAATTCTGTTTTGTAGTGCTATTACCTTATTCTATAGAATGTGTTCTTTTGGAGTTATGTTTTTTGCCCAAGCCAAATTCATCGGTTTGTAACGATGTCAATTAACAAATGGACCATTTACCATTAAATTCATCTCAACATTATAATTTCCTGCTATATATTACCTGTAAAGTAGTAGTCTGATCAGAGAAAGGAGAACTGAAAAATGTATAAATAACATTCATTACTGTCTCTGTCACATAATTCTCCAGAGCTAGGTCTGCATGCTTACGATCTGTTGTTGCTGTAGATACCTGTAACAAAATAAATTCAATAGGAATAATTTACTGATGCTGGGTTATGTCCAGAAGCAAATATCTCCTGGATATTCACTATATGAGTTATTCATATATTTACAAATTAACCTTGCTTTGTTTTGGAACAATATGATAAGCTAGCTCATGGGGCAACAGTCTGCAGGAAGACAGGTTACCCTCTTCGAGACATTTGATTTTGACTATTTTATGGCTTGTTTTAAATCCAAGCTAATGAAAGCTATATCTTGGATCAATGTATAACTTGCCAAAATGCAGAAACATCAACTATCTCCCAGTGCTCCTGCAGCAAAGAAGACTAAGTACCTTGCTAAGTTCAACAGTTCCTGGAACTATGTGTTCCATTTCAAATGAACTGTCTTAAATATGCTTTGTGGATATTGTGCTTCATATACCAGAGACATTAGTGCTTTCTATATTGAGCATATGTAGTGACTGATAAAAATCAGATATTATTGTTATTATTACTTGTTATATGATATCACTGTCAATGAATAAAAACATAAAATAGATCTTGTATTTTATTTTTCTTCTCATAGTTTAGTTGTAGAATCAAAAGTCTTGTAAATATACAATTGAGGCTTTAATCGATACTCTTAAAAAAAATACAAAACCAGAGGCTCCCAGGAGCCTGTAATCGCTCACCTGGCTTAGAGTTGCCCAATCAGAGTTAATGTGAACAA